>MU271211.1:78857-118459 GCA_021432655.1 Atractiella rhizophila | reverse complement strand
GGATTCTCTGCCGCAAAGAGCACAGAGGTTTGTCGTCGCAATTCGAACAACTTATCTTCTGCAACACATAGCTCATTAAGAGGAAAAAGACAAAGGAGAGATGAAAAGATACCTATGCTATCCACATTGAGAATAATCTGCCTCAAAACTTCAGCAGAGAGCTCTTTTGCCACCTGCATGATAGTCAATTCGCTAGCATATGCTCTGCCTTCTGTGATTTGTTCCTGTGCGATGTCTTCCGCCATATCTCGAACGACGGGGACATCATCTTGAAGGAAGCGGAGGAGGACTCGAAGAGATCTTTGTCGACGATTCCCGCTTAAGAGGATGGTGGACACGGTCTTCAAAGCGGCCACTGCTGCCATCCGAAGTTCCTCGCCCTCCAAATCACTTCGTTTAGGTGTGGCATTTATCTGATGAGGGAACCTACCTGATCCGCATAGCTCCATTCTTCCACAAAGCCTAAAAGAAAATCCGCATCCTCATCCTCCACCCTCGTTTCACAGGTTACCAGAAGTCTTGAGAACACCGGTAGTATTGCCTGGCGGACGGTGGAAATTTTGGAACCCATCCTCTCTTTCAATAGTGTCAAGAAGTCCTTTAAGACGGAAGCGTTCTTGGACGGTATTGCTTGCATAGCGTTTAGAGCGTTCGGGAAAAGATCCGCAGGTCCATAGCGCGCAGTGTGCTCTATCGTCTGAAAGAACTCCGTGGTAGGAGGCTGCTGACTCAACCATTGAAATGTGGAACGCATCAATGGGCGACGATCTGATTCTAAGAGAGTGGAGGCGACTCTGCCCTTTAGCCGGTCCAACAGGAACGCTGAAATGTTCGAGAGGAGGGAATCCGTTCCCGGATCATCAAAAGGGTAGGTCTTGACAAAGGTCGTAAAAAGTTCAATAAGAGAGAGCGGGATGCAAGAGAGGGGGAGAAGCTTTATGATGTCCATCGCGCTGTTCAATATTGTTGGTGCCATGGACCTCTCTAGAAATAAACATTCGAAAAATCTCAATAGTTCCGTCGAGACTGATATCTGTTATCAAGGGTATGTCAAGGCGAAAGCTGAGGACGAACATAGTTCTAGCTCCTGGGTTGGCGTCTGCCCATCCTCCATTACATTCTGAAGCAGCCTGAAAATCTGGTTCAGTCTTCCGTGTAGCTCGTTTTGCCGCATCTTAGGAAGTGGCTTGAAGATTCTCCTGGCGTGAGATATAGATTGGTCCGGGGAGACTAGACAAGCAAGAGCGATGCTCGCCACTTCTCGAATCTTCATGACCCGACTTTTGCCGCATTCTTCGACGGATGGGATCAGGGCCGCTGCACAACTTGGAATATTGTCGTTGTGATTGAGCGTTCGAAGATTGGTTAGGAGGAGGAGGACTGAGTAGAGCGAGCTTTGGAGGTCTGCTGTCTGCAATTATATCTCAGCACCATGACAGCAGCTGTAGATAAGTAGGTCGACGTACTGGGAAATCGTCTAAATTTACCTTTACTGCTCTATTCAGCTCCTCTCCCAACATAGGAAGTAAGGAAGGATACTGATTAGAGAAGTCTTTAACAAGCAGCCGATTGTCCCTCGACTCCCTGACTTTGTTGAACACCCTCTGTGTCACTGCGCTGTAAAGCAGCAAGCTGGAGTTACGGATGGCCCACTCCTCCTTCCAAAATCCAGAGAAAGAAAGCCGAAAGCCTTGCTCGACGAAAGCCACCGTATCCGTTGCACATTTCGAAGACTGGAATATGGCGCGTAGAGAATTGTAAGCGTTAACTCGTACATTGACGGTGAGAGAGTTGTCGGATGCCATGAGGAAGAGACGTTGCAAAGCATTTTGGAAGAGGTTCACACCTTGGTGCGGTTTTGCTGCTTTTCGGTTCGAATTCGCGGCTGCCTCTTTTGAGAGGGAAGCAAAGGAGGTAAGAGGACCGAGGAGGCAGAACGGTATTCCTCCGCTCCGTCGCGTCCTGCTAGCTGCGTCTTCAAGGATGAAGTCGATACTGCGCTTCAATCAACATCTCGTCAGCTCCTTAACCCTTATGACTCCCGGAAGGGAGGACGGATCAGGGATGAAGAGGATGAACGTACGTCCAGCCAGGACTGCAGTGCGGCCCTTGTGGAATGGCTTGTGACCACGAGAGTGTTACATATCTTCTCAAAATTGGGGTAGAGGGAGGAGAACGCTCCGCTGTGCCTTATAGTAGTGAACCAGCTGAAGAAGAGGGAGGCGGTCTCCTCCAGCCTTTCGGAGTCGTTGAATTCAAGCTTGGCTTTCATAGGAGCAATAATCAGGGTCTCCACTAACTCTCCAACCCCCTACATTATATCGTGACGTGGTTAAAGGATGAACCCTGAAAGTGGAGGGAGAACGATGCGCACTTTCATAGTTCTCCAAGTGGTCGCCAGAATCTTTTTCTCCCTCGACCCCTCGCTAGTCAAAACCTCAAAATCGTCCTGCAAGTCCAAACCTTCGGGAGCGGGATCACACCTGCATATTGCGCCTTCAATCTTTGGGTTCTCGGGCGACGACGGTAAAAAGCTCACAGCACGACTTGGACGACGGCCCAGGCACGCTTCACTACCTTCCAGCAGTCGTCAACCAGCCCTTTCATGATCTCAACACCTTCCCTCCCTGCTGCAGCTTCTGGAAGAGAAATTAAGAGTCCAAGGAGGTGAGCCAACGCCGCGAGGGTTCCGAACATTGGTCCTTTTTCGCTCGCTTCCACGATGCTTCTCTCCGCCACATCCATCTGTGAGTTCAGGTCGCTCAATAAGGAAGCTACCAGCTCCACTATGACCTCTCGAAGCGTCAGCGTCGTTCTTCATTCAATAGAACAAGTTGAAGAATGCACCTCGTTCTTGTGGATTGGTGAGTTTGCTAAAAACCAATCCCAGAACTTGGACGCCTCCTCGCGCCTCGCTCTCTCTCGAAGACCGCGCCATCCTTCTTCCCCTCTCTCTAAAATCAATCAAATCTCGCTCCGCAAAGACGATTACCTTCTCTCCCTCCTCGTTTAACTTGCTTGACGGAAGGTTGCTCAATAACCGTCCCGCGATGGCCCTCAACTCCGTATAACTCGATAAGAGCATCATGACGAGTCTACAAGCTAATTCGGGGGTGACTAAGTCCAAAGAGAAAGACCACCTGCGTTCTTGTGAATGAAGAGGTGTGATATTTCGGTAGGCAGGGTCGAGACCGGACTCTAGGAGTGAAGCAAGGATGCGGAGGGAAGTGGCATGCACCCTGAAGGGCGAGAGGGGATTCAGGGATAAGAGGGAGCGTGTCCAGATGGCGTGGAGGAGCTGTTTTCGCTCATTGGGTAGTCCGCCGTTTGCGATGGAGGAGGGGGTGGATCGGAACTTGTTTATGAGCATGGGGATGGATTGGACGACGACTTCTTGTATGAATGCCCTGTCTTCGACTGCGACGGTGATCAGGAATTGGAGAATCGTGTGCGAGAGGGAGGAGAAGGGGAGGTTTGGGTCCGGAGAGGGGTAGGAGGTGACGAGGAGGGAAAAGGCGGAGGCGCGAAGGGTGTAGGAACGGTTCAGAGTTAGTCTGGTGAGGAGGGAAGGAGGCACCTTGAACTCGGTTGGACAGAGTTTGGAGATGCTCAACAGGGACTCAAGACGATTTGCATCTCGATCCGAGATTCCTTCTCCTATACCTTCGGCTGTAGAGGACTCCAGACGCTCATAAAGTGAAGATAGCAGCTCCAAATGATCTTTCGCCAAAGTCTTCAAGAGATATGTCGTGGCCGCTGCTCTCCTCCGCCGGTCCAAAACGCATTGTGACAAACAATCTACAACTCTTTGTCTCTCTCCGATGTCCAGTCCTCCACCAATATCAGGATCGCAAAGAATTCCAATCCAGGACGCGGCCACCCGAGAGAGCAGGTTCGCCACTTCCGTCTTATGCAGAAGATCAATGGCCATCTCCCACAGTCCCAGTCGTCCGTGACGCTGGAGGATCTGTTCCCATCCGAATGCGCTCTCTTGGCCTTGTGGATTACGCTGTTGTTGCTGTTGCTGTTGTTGGACGTGCGGAAGGATCTCGGAAAGGAAGACGAGGGTACGTTTCTTCGCAAATGGTGCATCTTGGACGATATCCCAGATAGCTGCACAAGCGGGGACCCTGGAATATTTGAGGAGGGCGGTGAGGAGGGAGGTGACTCTATATAGCAAAGGCTGGTAGTTGGTTGAGAGAGAAAACGTATGCCAGAGGAGATGCACTATGGATCGGATGGGGAGCTGCTGCTGTTGGTCTGAATTATCTGAGTCGACAGGGAGGTGGGAGAGGGAAAGGAGCAGGATGTCCAGTGTGTGACTGCGAGTGCTGTTCGTGAGATTTGCATGCAACAGGCTGTACGTTATGGAGTCTTGAATCCATTTTCTGTGCAGGATTATCAGCTTTTGAACTTTGGAGAGAATTTGTTGCTCAAAGACGATGATGATATGTATCGAAGCTAGATACATAACACAAAGAGAAGAAATAAATTTATAATATGGCACATTTACGATGTAGATAAAATAAATACGATATTCACGAGATACGAACGGATGTTTAATGATGGATTTGGTGGAAAGTGTTTTTTTGATATCCAGCAGCTTCTCTTCTGCATCGGCCGCACTCACTTCCGCGAGTACCTGCGTAGGGACCGAATCTTCTATCGCCTCTTCGAGTGCCGACATGGATGTAGCTTCTACAGCTGGAATCGCAGACAGATTCTGATCAAGAGAAATCACATGATACAGCATGACTCAAAGTTCCAAGCCTTACAACAAAATAAAGAGAAACGATGGGTATTTCTACATTTCATACTTCTTTAGACAGGAATAAGCTGCCACGCCTGCGAGGCTCACTGCGTTTGCTCATCCTTCTCTCACCTTTCTTTTCCGCCGCTTCCTCCAGTCACCACTCTGCGCGAGGTTACACGACACTCTCAAGCGACACGCTCACCCTTCTGAACTCGCTGTCAACCTCTCCAAAAACCACAACAGCTCAGTATCCAGATACACCCTCAATTCTAGACTTCCGCAACCCATCTTCCCTCCTCTCCCAGATTCTCATCCCACGACCCATCGAGTCGGGAGGTCTTGCCAAGGCGCAGAAGGTCGTGACGCAGCAATTCGCATCTCTGTCGACAAATGGCTCCTGGGAGCTCACAGTGGACGAGTTCAAAGCCAACACTCCGTATGGAGAGAAAAAATTCAAGAACCTCGTCTTCACTCACGACCCGACGGCCGCACGCTTCCTTTTACTATCCGCACACATCGACTCTAAACTCACACCGGTCAACTTTGTTGGAGCTACAGACTCCGCGGCGCCGTGTGCGATGATGGTGGACGTCGCCACGGCATTGAATGATTGGCTGGAAGCACGGCGACGACGGAAGTTTGAGGCAATGGAGGAAGGAACGTGGGTCGATGGCGGGAAGGAGGATGAGAGTTTGAGGATCGTTTTCTTCGACGGAGAGGAGGCGTTGAAGGATTGGACACATACAGATTCTATATATGGATCCAGGCGTGTCATTCTCTGTTCTTCTTGATATTCGCTAACTATGATCCATTGGATGAACAGGCATCTTGCAGAAATTTGGTCAAAGCCAATTCGAAGTCCCTCGCCCACAAACCCACCGATCACCCCGCTCTCCCAAATCACCACCTTCATCCTCTTCGACCTGCTTGGCGCACCACACCCTGTCATTCGTTCTTTCTATGAGCGGACGGATTGGCTCTTCTCCGCATTTGTGAATGCTGAAGACCGGCTAGGAAAGCAAGGATGGTTGTACGAAGGAGCAGATGGGAAGGATTGGAAGACGAAAGGTTTGGATTTGACGGCCAGTGGTGTGTCGGGGGAAATGGGAAGGAGCTTCTTCAAGCCGAAAGACGCTTACTCCTTCTTCGGGAGTGGGATTGAAGGTATGTTTCCATCTACCCTTCAACCATGAGTATCAGCTCATGAGAGAGGGGTCAGATGATCATTTGCCCTTCTTGAAAGCAGGAGTACCCATCTTACATCTAATTGCCAGTCCCTTCCCAAGCGTCTGGCACAGAATCGAGGCACGTCTGATTTTTCGTTCTCATTCATTCATTTGATGCTCCATTGGGAAAAAGGACGATGCATCTGCTCTCGACTACGAGACGGTGAAAGCCTGGGCGCTCATCACTCGCCTCGTCGTCGCTGAATACCTAGGACTTGCGCCGCCAGAGGAAGGCGTTCGGATAGTACGTTCTGTGCATGAGTTGGCGAGTTCACTTCCATTAATCTGCGATGAGCGAGCAAGCTAAATGGAAAGCAGTAGGTGCCTTTATAGCCCCTGCCTCTCTTGATCGATCCCATCACGACTTCTTGAGACGTGCGGGCTTTGTCTCCTTTGATTCTGGGATATTGCGAGGATTAGTTTGCATTTCGATAATTATACATCATTTTCTGTTTCTTAAACATTCTTCAATGTTCCAAAAGGAAGTTCCATAGCGCCTTATCGTCCTTGTAGTCGTGATGGACGATACTTATCAGCCACCTTGTCTCTCCTATGTCTCGTAGAAGCTTTCGACTCCTCGAATTGGGAGCATAAAGCTGCTCCCATTCTTCCCACAACGCGAACGCTTCCTCCTGTACATCCACCATTCATCAGCACGGTAACGAAAGTCCAATGGTGGAAAAAGGAGGGGAGGGGGACGGACAGTCCAAGCTTTGAAGCTCAACTTTTCAATCAGAGTCGTCGTTGCTATCTCCTTCCCGTCAAAGACGGCCCAAGTGACCGCGTTCACCTCCTCTTCTCCCATGTTCGACTTCCACTCACCCTTCTTGTTGGAAGCGAAGAACTTGATTGCCTGCCCCTTCTCCCAATCCTCGTCCTCCAACTTTCCTATCCGCCTAACCAGCCTCTCTAAATCTTCGAGCGGGATGAACAGTTCTACAAATGCCTTCTGGTACACGTAACCTCCCGATGGCCCGAACCCGTAAACGCTGTTCGAAGAGGAGATTCCGTCGACAGCTGGTTGGGAAGCGACGGTCCACCATTTGCGAGAGTTGAGAGACGTCAGATGTGGATAGATGGCGGTTGTTTCAGACAGAACTGGTTCATCCGACCACGGTATGGACGTGATGTTGCCTTTTAGGTAGGAGATGAAGATGTCGGATATGTCGGACTCTGTTTCTGGAGATCCCCAGAGCTTGGTAGCTTCTGTCCGCTGTGGCCTACATTACTAACCAATATCATAGAGGAGACCAAGTAGAAACGTGCAGACATCTTCAGTGAGACTCCCCATCCATCTATCTCTCCATATGCCTGACCAGTTCATCGTTAGCACGGCGAATAAACCTCATAGGAGGACGAGACTGACAGGCGAGCGAGCGTCTCCGAATCGACCGTTGGGAAATTCGTCCCAAGTCGTCTTTCCTTCCTGTCGAGGATCATCCTCCATCATCGTAATCGATGCTCTCCTATTCCTTGTCTCCCTAATTGCATCTCGAGGAGAGACTGAGAGGGATGATTCGTCATGATGGATGGCAGGAGTTCCATTCGTTTGCTGCTTTATAGGCACTGGGCTGAGAGTCGAAGATGTCTGCTCGGCACCAAAGATATTACAACTTGGATAGAGCATTAGTGGACGAGAGACGGACGGTAGTAGTGATCAGTCGATTGTCAGTCATCGATTCCTTTCCTCCCTTTTCCACCTCTTCTTCATCTACCCATTCTAATCCCTCCAAGACTTTCTTTACGGATCGTTCCAAATTCAGAGTGCAGAAGTGAAAGCCGCGGATTCCTTGATCCCAAAGAGTCCGGATAGTAGAAATCGCGAGGCTGATGCCGTATTCTTTGACTTTGGCATCATTGCCCTACACATCCAAGTTACCTCAGAAAGGGATTAACTAGTAAGAAAGAGCATACGGCAATCGGTTCCAAGTCGGCGAGGACTTGTGGAGGGATTTTAACATGGCACAGTTTCGTTATTCGGCGGAAAGTAGAGTAACTTTGGATTGGCATAGTTCCAGGAAGGATTGGGACTTTGATACCTTGAAGTATCGTTAGTATATCATCTCGCGCACTCAGTGAGGCCAACCTGCACTCCTGCAATCTGTATGCCATTGAGTGAACGCCTCTACATCGTAGAATAACTGTGTGACAATGAAGTCTGCGCCGGCGTCTACTTTCTCTCGCAAGTATTGCATCTCCGTCTTCTTTTCTTCAAGGGTGAGACTGTGAGTTGAGGAATCAGACCATCCCTCAGGATAGCCTGCGTCTGCAATCAGTACAAGCCATCGTGAGCCATAGGGCATACCGGCGACTCCAATACAGAAGTAGTCGTCATGATGCTCCTTCAGATATTTTACGAGGTCTATAGCGTGTTGAAATCGCGGATCTGATGGTATCCAAGACTCCTCTCCTCTCGGTGGATCTGATTCTCCCCGTGAGTATTTAACGATAGGAACCGCAAGGCACCCCACCTCCTCGAAGGGCAAGGATATTCTGGATACCAGCTTTCTTGATTTCCTGTTCATGGAGTTAGAAAAATGTATCAAGCAAGAACTCGAGAAACGCACAGCAATAGTGTCTTCAATTTCTCCCTCACGAATATTTGTGCAAGTCAGGTGCAAACACACATCGATCTTCCCCTCCTCTCCCAATTCCTCATTCATGACCTCTCGCACAGCCTGTGCCAGCTCCAAAGACCTATCCTTCGTGCTCCCCCCGGCTCCCCAAGTGACATGAACCCATTTTGGATGGAGATGGGACATTCGCGCAAGGCGCGCGTAGAGGTTCGAAAGACCTTGGTCTGTCTTCGGAGGGAAGAATTCGAACGTGTAATATGGCTCGGAAGGCGAGAGATTAGAAAGAATGTCGAGGATCTTCATGGTGCAGTGGCGATAACGATGGTCGTTGGCGTCAACTTGAAGTTGTTTGTTCTTGCAGTCTATGTCGTGATTGAAAACAGGCTGAACTTTGCTGCGTTCGCTCAGGACGTTTCCTGTATAGCTTTACGCACTTTGATTGATATGTTGCATCATTACTTAGAGTGGAAAGAAAAACGATCGAATTTGAGGTCCATAAAAATGAATAACGAAGTACAACAATGGTATCAAGAACGCAGGGAATCGATAATCTACACCACGTCATACTCATCTCTCTTGCTAAAACCTCGGGTAGCTCTTGGGGTAGTCTGCTCCTCTTCCTCTTCCTCTTCTTGTCCCACAAGGGCATATCCGCGTCTCGCTCTGCCTTTGCGCATATTCACGAACTTAAGAGCTCTATCCCACAACTCCATCGTCCGGTCCTTCAACTCCCCAAATACCTCGTGAAGCATCCCCTCTTCCTTATCACCTAACGGATCGTCCGCCCTTCTTGCACGCTTAGGCCTCCTCCAGAATCTGAGCGTGAGGGAGGAGAGGACGACAGAGACGGATGAAAATGCCATTGCCGCACCTGCCATCATGGGATGGACGTGGAAACCCCATGGAAGGAAGACTCCCATGGCCAACGGGATGCCGATGAGATTATAGACTGTTGCCCACCTAAAGTCGGCTCATTTAGTCTGAGGCATATCGAGGGAGCAAAATACTCACAAGAAGTTTAGTCGAATTTGACGAAAGATCCGTCGACTCAAATCTATGGCGGCGACAACATCTAGGAGGTCGGAACGCATAAGAACAACATCTGCTGCTTCCATCGCGATGTCCGTGCCACTACAAAGTGCGATTCCAACATCGGCAGCGGCTAGGCCTGGAGAGTCGTTGACTCCATCTCCGACCTGTGGAACGATCATCAATCATCTCGTAAGGTGGACATGATGTAAGACAGACCATAGCCACTTTGTGCTTGCCACCCTCTTGCATCCTCTCTACAATGGCTCGTTTGCCATTCGGGCTCACTCCGGCATGCACATGATCCAGTGGAATACCAGCCTTCTTCGCTATCGCTTTCGCCGTTGCTTCTTGATCCCCAGTGACCATATGAACATTGATGCCCATCCATTGAAGGGCAGCTACGGCCTGCTTCGCTTCGGGCTTAAGTGAATCGGCGAGAGAGATAGAGCAGACGAGAACGCCGTTTAGAGCACACAGGATGACAGTGTGCCCGCTAGCCTGTTCATTCGCGAGGAATGAGGAAAGAGATGGAGGCAGAAGGACATTATGGGAAGTTAAGAAGCCTGAGTTGCCGATTTGGACGTTGTAGGACTGCGACAAGAGAGCGACTGAGCACTTGATTCCTTGACCAGTGACGCTTTCGAACTTCTGGACATCAATCGAAGCGTCCACCGCTGCGCGCTGAATTTGCTTCAATCCGTGCTCGGCTACAGCTTTCGCCAGAGGATGTTCCGATTTTGTCTCTGCAGCGCTGACGACAGTCCAGACCACACGTTGACCCTCTTCACCGCTCAACTTTTCGTTTCCATCTTCCACACCCATCCATTTGACCTTCACGACGGTCATTTTTCCCACCGTCAAAGTTCCTGTCTTGTCTAAGACAATGCGGTCAACTTCATGGGATGCTTCGAGGGGCCCAGCTCCCTTGATCAAGATTCCATGCTGAGCTCCAACTCCGGTTCCGACCATGACTGCCGTGGGCGTGGAAAGACCCAGGGCGCAAGGGCAGGCGATGACGATAACGGATATGGCGATCTTGAGACAGACCATAAATCTGTTGGATCCGGGCTCCATGAATGTCATGGGTAGAGAAGAGATATCGTCTGCTGTGAACGCGATGCACATCCAGACAGAGAACGCAAGGAATCCGAGCGAGATCACAATAGGTACGAAATAGCCAGCGACTTTATCGGCGAATGCTTGAATCGGAGCCTTGGAAACTTGAGCGTCCTGGACGAGTTTGACGATTTGAGAGAGCGCAGTATCCTTTCCGGCTCGTGTGACGCGCATGTCGAATTGTCCGGTCCCGTTCACGGTCCCTCCAATAACTTGGTCGCCTATGTGCTTGAGAACAGGAATGACCTCTCCGGTGACCATAGATTCGTCGATTGAGCTCTCTCCTTTCTCTACCACTCCATCAGCCGGGATCTTGTCTCCACTAACAATCTTGACAACGTCTCCAACCTGGATGAGCTCGGTAGGGACCTTCTTGGTTCTCGTGCACTCGGGATCAATATAGATTGTGCTCGTTGAAGGAGTGAGGGACATCAGTTTGCTCAGTGCAGCGGACGTCTGTCCTTTCGCAAGATTTTCGAGCAGTCTCCCGCCGGAGATGAAGGTGATCAACATTGTGGACGTGTCGAAGAAAGCGTGTGGGTGATATCCTTGTTCGGGGGTAAAGATTGCAAAGATCATGACGAAGACTGAGTAAGCGAAAGCTGCAGAGGTGCCGATGACGACGAGCACATCCATTGTGGCCGACCGATGTTTTAACGCCTTCCATGCTGAGGAGTAGAACCTCTTGCCGACGCCAAATTGGACCGGAATGGTCAACGCCAGACAAAGCAGGTCTCCGAGGTAAAGGTTATGAAGGATGAAAGGCATATCCGTTATAGCGTGTCGACAGAACGGGACCATAGGAACCACCATCGAGAGGAAGAAGACAGGGATGGCAAAGGATAAAGAAATTCGAAAAGCGCGTCGCCATTCCCCGATTTCCTTTGTTCTTGCTAACGAATCTAGTTGGGAGTTTGACTCGGATACCTGATTGAGAACAGGATCGTAGCCCTTCTCGGAAATGCACTCCGAGATACTTCGTGGGGTCGTAAGGCTACGGGTGAAGGTGAGAGAGGCCACAGCAGCGGTGTTGGTATGCGGTTCGACGATGCAGGAAAGGACTCCAGCATGAGAGATGAGGGCAGTTTGGAGCGCTGAGAGTTGGGCGGCCGATGAGAGACCATACACTGTAAACGCAACCTTCTCAACATCTGATTCTTCTAGCGGTGTCGCTTCGAATCCCATGTCGTTGATCTCCTCTGCTATTCGATTCGGGTTCCAAATTGAGGGATCATATTCGACCGTCGCTCGTTCCGCTCTTCGAAATGATCAGAAGCAGCACACGGAATAACCGAGAGTAAGACTTACAACAAAGCTACTTGAATGCTATGTATGCCTTCTTGTCCTCTAAGTCCACCTTCTATGCTCGCGACACACTGATGAAAATCAATTAGCAAGTGCAAAAAAGAAGATGAGATTCTCTGATACAGAGAGGATCAAGAACATTTTTCTAACTCAAATTAAAAGACATGGATTCGCAATAGAAGGGCCTCGAATCATCGCCGATGAGAGAATGAAAGTAGCAAAATGTCGACGGTCCTTGTCACAAAGCAAAAAGGACGATGATGTTCGCTATTCTGCAGCCAACCAATACGTACAGACTGCTGGTAATGTTCCAAATCTATGACAACGACTCTAGCCTACTCAAACGACGGCGGAAGAGCCTGAATTGAGAGGCCGGAGAAAATCTTTCAACAAGGAATGCATCTAGAACGATATAATATGACAACAAGATGAATAGTGCGGTCTTGTTGAGAGGTGTTAAAGATAGTACCCGTACGGTTAGGTATTTATTAAGTAGAACTTCCGCAAGTTCAAGTTCAGGCAACATTTTGATCAGGAATAGTCGTCTGGACCAGATTTCTATTGAGCTCACGGATCTCAAAGCCTCTTTCTCGTCTGCATGTTGCATGCAAGGAAGAGTAACATGAGGCAAACAGAAGCGCATCAAAAAAAGAGCTTCATTCAAGGTGTTTGTTAAGGTCTCTGTGAACAACACCTCTCCAGTTGATCCGACGAGAATCTGGAGACAATCAAGTGCATCTTTGTGGTATACATAAAGCCAAGTGAGCATCCACAGATAATCTTTCTTCATTACAAATAAGTGACTCTCGTGAAAAGCGGTTACAAGAGCACCACCTGCCCTCTGGTAATCATTGGAGCCTTACGCAGTGAAGTAACAACTCGTTTTCTCTAGCTGTGCCGCAGCGCGTAGTGGATGGTTAACGCTAGAAGCATAAAGAATGATGAAAAAGTGCAGGTTTCATGGTTGCTAATATTAGATGGTAGCAACCAGTGCGTCAATGGAGAAGAAGTGTTATGAGCCAGCATCAAAGTCGCTCAACAAGTGTCTTGGTTGAGGAAAGCGTATCTCCCTCTCCTCGGAATGAAGAAAAGCACTCACAGCACCACAAGTCATGTATTCCACCCTGAGTTGACATGTCTCTCTTCCCTTCCCACCTTCCTCCGCCTCTAATTCATCCAACCCGTCCAAGTCAAGTACCACTTCTCCCTTCCTCGGGCTCTTCAATGGCACTCCTCCAATCAGGTTGGACGAGCTCCCCTCATTCGGGAGGAACACTTTGTTTGTCCTAGGCGAGAGGACGTCCAATATTTTATCCGGCAAATATGATAGAGAGGTAGCCATCTTCGTCTTCGTGTTGGTCGTTTGTGGAGCAATATTGATGCTGATGGCAAAAGGCGAGGATGACTGAGCACCCTGTGGTCGCACTGCCGAATCCGAGGCAGAGAAATTAGGTGTGGGTATGTTGATCGGAGAGTCCGCCAGGGACAGAGACAGGGGACGGTCGGATTTGGAGGATATGCCCAATGCGGTGTGGTGGCTGGAGGAGAATGTGACTGGGGAGGGGAGAGAGTCGTCGCTTTTGTTGGTAGCCCTGTGGCTGCGGTTAGGAACCCGCGGATCAGCACCGGAAGACATTGCGCAGTCAGTCAGCAACAGCAGCAGATTGGCAAAGAGTACGCTCTGAGCTTTGTGGATGGTGCAGTTAGGTGCAGTTATGCTGCTGGGCAATGGATGAGAGTGAGGGATTTAAGATGGATGCATACTGTATCGATATCGATGATGGTGCGCCGCGTCTGCTCTCATTATTCAAGTTTTGAGGTCAACGAGCGGGGACGGCATGTGTTTGCTTCTCTTCCATGCTAGCCGTGGACGCAGCTCATGGTAAAAGCGTGGTGTTTCCACCGCTGAATGTCAACGTCGAGTTTCGCAGGAAGGATGGATTTGTCTGACATTCCTGTATCTGCTCGTTCGCGAAGCATGGCCTGTGCTCAAGTACGCGTCGCTCAACCCATGTTTGATGCTTGGATCGAATTGGGCCTCCCTGTTCTTAATAACATGAAGTGACGATCTTGGCCATTGGACCGTTCGTTGTCTTCCAAGACCTTTGCTTTTCTTCCATCATGACACTATTCAGCTGCTCTTCTAGCATGCCAAAGCTTAAGCCCGAGTCGAAGCAGCCTAAAATTGTTCTCAGGTTACATGGAAGCTTTGACCCAATGAGCAGTCTTCATTACAGCTCCAGTTCCGTTAGTTCTCAAATCACTGGTTGCTTTTCAAACGAAAGCGATAGCAACTGCCGGCTGTACGTTGTCGCCCCATTTCAACCACCGATGCAAACTTCGCGCCGTTGTAGCTTGTTTCGCAAAAATGCTACTCCTCTTGTAATGCTTGTCTCTCAAGCCATCTTGCTTCCGCAAGTGTAAATAGTTCTACTGATGGTCGAGCCAGCACATGATATCACGCGGAGCCTTAATATCCAAGTGAAAACCGAAATGAATCAAGTTGGCCGCGGCCTCAAAGTGTCCAATTCGTTTCCGTCTCTCTCTTCCACTCTCGTTCCTTCTGTCTCCTGCTGTTCTGCAGCAGTCTCCGGTTTTCCAACCTTCCACCCCCATCTTCCTTCAAGCCCATAAATCTTCCTCACGTCGAAGATTGCATAAGGGACGAGAGCACAACAGTCCATGAGGAGTTGAAGGGTGTAGAAGAGACCGTTCGACCGTGGAGTCGCGCTGAAAAGTTGTACGGGGAGGGGGTAGGAGGCGGGGTCCTGTGGAGTGGGTACAAGGTGGAAGTCGGCGATGATTACCTTGTAAAGGGTCGTCACGAACTACGTTTCCCTCTTACTCAGCGTGATTTTGCCCACAGAAGAGGAAAAGAGGTACCTCTGGAACGAGGATGCATGCTGCAAACCAGAGACTGTCGGATGATATCTTTCCAAAGTCTGTGCCTCGAGACACATTCAAGGGCCACCAAATCCATCCCATCTTCTTTCCTGTCCTGAAGTAATGTTGCCGCTCCCTTATGACGCGGAGCAAAGCGTCGACTAAAATGCAGCACACGACGAAGGGGAGGATGTTGGTTATCTGTCTGAGAAGGATGACAAGGTCCTGTTTCGAAAAAGATCCATTACGGGCCGACTGCCACCATGTTCCTTCCAGTATACCTGTAGCCGTCTGTTTGCCGCTTCAACACCTGAACTGGTATTTTTGAGTAACTGGACTGCTTACGGCTCCAAGTAGAAGGTTCTTTGTGATCCGTTTTCGTCGATTAGCTCGAAGGTCTCGAATGTGTGCAAAATTACGAACACTGAGCCCGAAAACCACCAATTTAGCCAATCTGGTGTACCTCTTTCCATGCAGTCGTCCCACCAAGATAGGGAGCAAATCCACCACTGTGTAAATGAAGGGGAAGTGCCCAATCGAAACTTCAATTTCCTGCATGATATTGATCGATTTATTGTTCCGCCCAATCCCTGCAGCTTGGACGATTCGTAAGGCCAAGAAGGGAAAGCGGCCTAGGTAGAACCCTAACGGTCGGTGTGCTACGTATAGTGCACGACGAGGGGCCAAGAGGACGAGATTGCGGAGGGTGAGGAAGAAGAGGACGATGTGGATGATCAAGAAAATGATTGTTGGAGCAATGTCCTTAGGTACAGTCAGTATCAAGCCGCCGTGTCTACCTGAAACACTCACGGTGCTGGTTGGAATGCCACCGTTGAGAATTGGCATCTTATGAGGCATCTTGCTTTGTCCCCTCAATTTTCGCTCGAGGTTCTTCTCTCAGGCTGCTTTGGGGCTAGGAGTACTCGCAAATTCTTACGAATTCTGTGCCCTCATTCATTTATATGGTCATGAAGAGCTCTCGCGAATAACTCACCCGATGGCTCAGAGATATCCGCCGGGTACCACCTTTGCGGACTGGAGTTGTGTCCCTTTCGCGAACCACGAGTGGCAACGAAAAACCTTCCAGTCTCCATCTCATCTCCACTCCTTATGTTTGTGGAACAGGGAATCACAGAACGCAGTTACTGGTAACCGATGAATACATTACAAAGAATTTTCGAGATTACAAAAGAGGAACCCTTCACGGAGATGTTATCAAGCAGCAGCAGAATGTGGATGCTGAGTCTCCACCTCATCCCCTGCCATTTCAACTGCCTGCTGTGCTCCATCGCCACTTCTGCTTTGCCCCCCTTGGTCGAATTCCCCAACTTTCCATCCCCATCTTCCTTGAAGCCCAAAGATGTCCCTCACGTCAAAAATACCATACGCGAGCAATGCGATACTCTCCATCGTAAATTGTAGAGTGTAGAACAGCCCATTTGAGCGTGGAGTCGCGCTAAAGGTCTCCATGGCGAGAGGATAAGCTGATGATTCTTGAGGCGTGGGAACAATGTAGAAAGGAGCGATGATGAGCTTGTACAGCGTCGTCACGAACTACATTGACGTCAACAGTGTAATGTGAGAGGGCGATAATATCAACTTGCCATGGGGCCTAAAATAAGCGCTGAAAACTGGAGGCTCCTCGTCGATAATTTGCTGAAATCCGCCTCGGGAGAGATAGACATCCAACGGAATCTGAACTGTTTTCCTGTTTTCATGTAATGGTGCCTTTCGCGTAGTACTCGAAGGAGAGAGATGAAGAGAGTGCAAGAGACGTTGAACGGCGGGACCGTCGAAAGCTGACGGAGGGAGAGCACAACATCTTGTTTCGAGAAGTCGCCTTTGCGTGCACCCCACCACCAAATCCCTTCCAGGATACCACCGACAGTCTGTTCGGCACGTTACTTGCTCGTCTGAAGCTTAAAACATGATAGCTCACTGCTGCAATGAGAAGTCCCTGTCACAGTCCAGACATCAAATGCTAGTGTGAGAGCGATGAAAAACACGTACGTTCATTACCAGTCCAAGTAAACCTGCGAATTGCGCGTGCTTCTTGCCATGCAGTTGCCCGACCAGGATAGGGAGCACATCCACCGCAGTGTAGAGCAGGGTAAAGTGCCCAATAGAAACTTCAACTTCCTGCATGATGTTGATAACCTTAGTGTCCCTTCCAACTCCAGACGCCTGAATGATCCTCAAGCAGAAGTATGGGAGGCGACCTATGATGATGTGGACCAATGGACGATGGGCTATGAACATGGCGCGGCGAGAGGGCGTGAAGACGAGATTACGTAGGATGAGCAAGAAAAGCAGAACAAAGATTGCGAGGAAGATGGTTGTCGGTGCTATGTCCTATCATGTTTGATGTCAATGCTGCTTTCACCATCGAAATTGTTACACCCACGCTGGTCACAGGCAATCCACCATTCAGAATTGGCATTTTATGTGCCATCTTACAGCCGTTTGATCACAAACAACACGAGCAGGTATAATTTCCTTCACGACTCGGAAATTGGATCCTCAGTGCTGATATATGTGCCGAAAACGCTCGCGAGAACTTGTTAGCTCTGCCGCATCTAAATCAACGCCCAAATCCTCTTATCTTGCGGAGAGTGTGGGTGAACGGACGAGAGGGACATTCTGGCCGCTATCCTAGGAATGCTGCCAAGAATGGACATGTCGATGTTTGTTGAGTCTTGAACACGTTCGAGATTTAGTGTTCATGGCGCTGTATTGGGGACTTCAGCTTCAGCGCCTTTGAGTGATTTAAAGGAAAGAGCTCAACTTGAAAGTGTACTTGCTTAACTTGGAGATCGCTCATCCCGTGTGGACTTTGTGTCACCTTCGTCTTTCGTCTGGCGAGTTGCGTAACTTGCGTTGCCGATGTGGTGGCAAGCAAGCTGAAAGCCACAAGTAAGGTGCATTGGTATTAACCATGACTCGGATGTGTCCTTGCTCCAGCGTATCAAACCGTGGTGAGGCTGGGTGAGGAGATCTGGACCGGTTTCTGCTTGTTTGAATGGAAATAATACATTGGGTGAAATCACATCATATTAATGTACAAGTCAGCAGTTTGCTCTTCTTCAACGAAAGGTCGTTTATTAAGGCGCTCCATAATCAGGGTGTTTGAACGCTGTCAGAAGCGTTCCATCATGGCGATGACCTTGAAGCCTCTAACTCATTCTGATCTGCAGCCTGTGATGTTTCTTGCTGCACACTTTCTCGTGGGCCTCGTCCACGAGGTACCCCCGTACTCCAACCCCATTGTCCTTCAAGACCATAGATTTTTCTCACGTCGAAGAATGCATAAGCGGTGAGGGAAATGACCTCCATTGTGAGTTGGAGAGTGTAGAACAGGCCATTCGACCGAGGGGTCGCATAGAAGAGTTCCATAGGAAGAGGATACGCCGATGGATCTTGAGGGGTGGGCACAAGGTGGAAGCTTGCGAGGATCACTTTGTACAAGGTGGTAACAAACTGTGTGCATCGCATTAGCGCAGTGTCTTAACGAAGTTGAGAGAAAGGGAAGACATACTGTAGGAGCTAAAGTGATGAACAAAAATGTAAGACCCTCAGCGGAAAGCTTAGAGAAATCAGCGGTTGGGCTGATAGACAACCAGCGAAAGCGAAGCTTCTTGCAGGTATTACCAACCTTCTCTTGTCGACGTTTTTCGTAGATGATCCTGAGGAGATTGAACATGAGAATATAGTTGACGTCGAATGGAGCGACAGTTGTGAGTTGCCGCAAAGACAGGACTTTGTCTTGCTTCGAGAAAGAGCCGTTACGCGCGTCCCACCAGTAGATCCCTTCAAAAATGCCTCCAACGATCGCTGAAATCATTATGGCCTATTTCATCGAGTTCAGAGGAACGACTTGTGCAGTTTGAAAGAAGAAGGCAAAGCACGCACGGTGAGGGCTAAACCAATCAGCGCAGAGAAATGTGTGTACTTGCGATTATTATGCACCCGCCAAACCATGAGAGGTATCAAGTCGATGGTCGTGAAAAGGAGAGGAAAGTGTCCGATCGACACCTCGATTTCTTGCATAATATTGAGGATCTTTGTCTCTCTACCGACCCCAAACGCCTGGATCAAACGAATGATCAGGTACGGAATTCGACCAGTGATCGCGTGCATGATGGGACGGTGTGCGATAAAAAGAGCCCGTTTGGCACGGGTGAAGACTAGGTTCTTAAAGATAAGGAGAGTGAGGATGATTTGGATGACCAAAAAGATGATGGTAGGTGCAATGTCCTATCATTCCAACCTCGCATCAGCCTTTCTTCATGACGGCAGCTTGAATCGTCAACCAGACGCTCACACTTTTGACGGGTACACCACCGTTGAGGATGGGCATTTTCGCCATGGTTGCTGATTGATGGTGTAAACTAGGAACTCTCAAGGAGAAACTGAGAGAAGGATAGATGTCACAGAAATACAGGCTGAGGTATTATATAACCCTCAGCAGCTCCCTCAGGCCAAGAAAACATGAGTCTTCTTCCACACTCTCCTTCCACTCCCAAATCCGGAGTGGGTTGCTTCCGTTTGGATCAGTTTGGACAACAGGGACACTCTACGGCGCTTCACGGCGCTTCCCGTGTGCAAATCCACAACGACTCAGTAAATACGCAGAAACAACATCCATCCGCACATGGCTTGTCTAATTTAAGCATGCCTGCCTGAGACATTTATCCCTCTCGAGTCAGCTGTTGTGGGTTCTTTATAGCGTACATGCTTCGTCACAAAAACAAGAACAAACACAATTTCATTTCAAGTATGAATATTTTCACTCGAAGACCATAGAAACCCTCTTTCTTTTACCTCAACTATCGTGTGTGATAAACCATCTGCGAAAAAACCGAACCCAAGAACCAAAAACAAAAACCTCTACGCCACTGCATGCACCCAGCGACTGCGACTAAGAAACAGAGGACGGAAGTCACGAAACGACAAACCGGAAATCTGTTTGAAGATGGGAAAGATGAGTGGAGTGTTAGAAGGACGATAAGGGAGAGGAAGTGGAAAGAGGAGAGCTACAGTGATAAAGAACAACAGGGCACTAAACCACTTATATTCGATGATGTTGTGATGTGGAGACCAAAGTAAGAAATGGGGGAACTAAGAAACCGAAGTGTCCTTCTTGATAAAATGACGAAGAAAACCTCAACAAGACGACTTGCAAACCGAGAATCGAGCTCAAAAGTCACCACAAGATTTCCAATCGTTTCGAAGGACGGATCGTCAGGGAGGAAGGAGAAAAGAGCATGAAAGCTTCGATCGAAACTAAAAGACGAGATTGAAAACAAATCAGAGCAATTTGAAAGAGACGAATCAAGAGAAGCAGAAGAGAAGAGGAAACATATTTCAGCTCCTTATCCTCGACATCTTGATACCGAAACCGATTATACTTTTGAGAGCAGAGAGCAAGCAGGCAGGGGTATCGGTAAGGACGGAGTGAGAGGCAGCCGCGAATCCGTTGGGGACAGATTATTGGTTTGATCGGAAAATGAGGTTGAATGAAAAAAGAAAGAAAAGATGCTTTTGTGCTTCCGAAGAGAATGTCGCGAAATGAAAAATGTGAACGGGAAAATCATATTGAACGGAAATTGAAGGGCGAAACGGAAGAATGTTTTTCTTTCTTTCTTTCTTTGTATTTCCGAATGGAAACAAATGCAAAGAATGAATGTGGAGTGTATGTAAGGTGGCTCGATTCGAGGAAAAACTTTGAACCACTGAGCGAATTTTGGGTATAGTGTCAAAGAAACAGAAGGGGGCTCTGTTGAAAAGACGATCTATGGATTTTAGGAGAACAGACATTTAAAGATTCTGAAGAAGGGACACAGAGAACGGATAGATAGTGAAACTATAGATATTCCTTTTAAATTTCCAGAAAACTAGAAGTAGAGGAGTAGGGACCGGAAAGCCGAGATTCGAAGCAGGTCTCCTGTCGTAGAAAAACGTTTGGGCGATTGACAGAAATCGATTTGGACAGAGTGGAGATTTAAAGTGGAACGGAACGGAGAGTGATGAAACATATTCTTTTTATGGTTTTCGTGCTTTCGATGGATAGAGGGAAATCGATCGATTAGGATGAAATGGAAAAAGGACGACCTCGTTAAGATGAATGATATGAGACGGAGAGATGAGTTGGCTCGAGTTGAATGTGTAGACTGATCTGGTTGGCGGAGTCGTCCGACCGGGAAGCCAGGGGATCAAACATAATCGTCGTCATGCCCATAGGCCGCACCGGAATAAACGACTTCCATGGTGGTGCTTTGCGTTCCACTCCTCTTCCTCCCCCATGTCTGCTGATGCATTTTCAGCGCCTCCGCATATCCCCTTCTTCCCCTCGACTCTTCTTCCTCTTCTTCGTCTTCACACTGCCTAGATTCTGAGGCACTGCGGATGCTCTCGACAGCGATGGTGGTACGACTCCTCCCACGTCGTGGCTCGTCTTCTTCTTCATCCGTAGAAGAGTCGGAATCATCGACGCTACCGACGTATCTCTCGAACCTTCTGTCCTCGATATTCTCCAACCTATTCTCCGGATAGGGAGAGGTCTTCCTGAAATAAGCCTCCTTATCACTGATGACTCTCTCGATATTGACCCGCTCCCAAAGACTAGCGCCGCCAATCGAGAATGTTTCTTCATCGTCATCTTCCGACTTGTTCGTTTCGTCCTCGTCGTATAGATCGTAAAAGAACTTGGGAGGGACAGCAGGTGCTTGCGAGGGGCGACGGGAGATGGGGATGGGAGCTGGGACGGGAGAAGAAGCTTTATGGGAGTACGCCTGGTGAGCGACCGATAAGTTCTTCAGCTCAATGAGTCTGCAGGAAACACGCACGGAGGATCCTGGGTCGTCAGGAGGCTCATAAGCCTGCATGGCAAACTCCATCTCCTCATCGATCACTCCCATGCCGTTGGCCAAGTGTGGCGAAGGCAGCGCTGGTTCATCCCTCGCCGTAGAGCCTGACGAGGTCGAGTCGACCGAAACTGTGGTCGGGAAAAGATCCATGGTTGGCATCTTCAGATGATTTACGCTTTGAGGAGTTAACGTTCGGTCCCTCGACTTTCTGTCCTTGGCTAATTCCCCAACCAAAGACATCAGCTGATATGAATAGGAAGGAGGTGGGTCAAACGAACTCTGCAATTCGGCCGCTTCTCCACACCATCGATTCTCCACGAAACTGTTGCCACTTCCCATGATAGGATTCCACTGCGGGCGGTACGACTCGTCGCTCTCAAAGGTCGTAGAGGAGCGTTGTCGAGTAGCCTGCACACCGAGAATGGGGACAGACTTTCTTCGCCACTTTTTCTCGTCTTTAATGTTGCCCCGCATCAACGGGTGAGGAGGCGGAGGCACTTCTGCGAGAGGGAGAGGGCAGGATTGCATGGAAGATGGGGATGGAGGGACGGGAGCGGTCGCTGAGGTATTGAAAGGCATATTCGACGGCGGGGTAGCGTCCAGGACATCTCGCGACAGCCAGACGGTGGTAGGAGGAAGAGAGAGAGGTTCTGGTTCTGCGAGACCGGAGGTGGAGGTGAAGGCTGTGTAATTGGTGGAGAATGGATCGGGTGAAGGGACGTCGGAGTAGATGGCTTTGGAGAAGGGAGAAGAGGATGCGCTGCTCCATCCTCCGAAGTCGGGGATGGTGGAAGCTGCGGTTGAAGGGGATAGTGAGAATTGACTAGATGGCCGCTGAGAGCTCGTCGATCCTTCGCGATCCTCGGAAGATATGGAGGAAGTTCGTCCGCGCTGCATCGAACCGTGAGCGAGTCGTCTAGAGCGCGAGTTCTCGAATTGGCTGGACTGACGACGATCCTTTCGGATGGAAGCTGACTGGTAGAAAAGTTCGATGTCGTCCTCTCTCTCCTTGTTGAGCATGTTGAAGCTTGGACCGACTGGAGATTGCTGTTGATCGTTGGATTCGCAGGCGTCACAACAGTAAACGCTCGTTGTCAGGAAAATTGGCTTCCCACATCCAGCCCTATGTCGACCACTTCTCGTCAGATTTTCAGGCTCGAACAGACAAAAAGAGATGCGAACAAGCAGAAATTCGTCTCCACATCGTCCACACCCCAAATATCAGTGATCGCCTGCGAGTGCATTGTTGAGCGTTGGAAGGTAGACTGTCGGACGGTGGCAATAGAGGCGTTAGAGTCTGTAGATTGGAGGGGCTGCATTCGTGCGAATAGGGAAAAGGAAGATGGAAGTCTAGGTTGGAGAAAGGGGGAGAGGTTTTAAAGAGAAGGGAGTGAGTGAGGGGGAGCAAAGCAAGTCAAGGTTGATGAAACATATTCTTTTTATGGTTTTCGTGCTTTCGATGGATAGAGGGAAATCGATCGATTAGGATGAAATGGAAAAAGGACGACCTCGTTAAGATGAATGATATGAGACGGAGAGATGAGTTGGCTCGAGTTGAATGTGTAGACTGATCTGGTTGGCGGAGTCGTCCGACCGGGAAGCCAGGGGATCAAACATAATCGTCGTCATGCCCATAGGCCGCACCGGAATAAACGACTTCCATGGTGGTGCTTTGCGTTCCACTCCTCTTCCTCCCCCATGTCTGCTGATGCATTTTCAGCGCCTCCGCATATCCCCTTCTTCCCCTCGACTCTTCTTCCTCTTCTTCGTCTTCACACTGCCTAGATTCTGAGGCACTGCGGATGCTCTCGACAGCGATGGTGGTACGACTCCTCCCACGTCGTGGCTCGTCTTCTTCTTCATCCGTAGAAGAGTCGGAATCATCGACGCTACCGACGTATCTCTCGAACCTTCTGTCCTCGATATTCTCCAACCTATTCTCCGGATAGGGAGAGGTCTTCCTGAAATAAGCCTCCTTATCACTGATGACTCTCTCGATATTGACCCGCTCCCAAAGACTAGCGCCGCCAATCGAGAATGTTTCTTCATCGTCATCTTCCGACTTGTTCGTTTCGTCCTCGTCGTATAGATCGTAAAAGAACTTGGGAGGGACAGCAGGTGCTTGCGAGGGGCGACGGGAGATGGGGATGGGAGCTGGGACGGGAGAAGAAGCTTTATGGGAGTACGCCTGGTGAGCGACCGATAAGTTCTTCAGCTCAATGAGTCTGCAGGAAACACGCACGGAGGATCCTGGGTCGTCAGGAGGCTCATAAGCCTGCATGGCAAACTCCATCTCCTCATCGATCACTCCCATGCCGTTGGCCAAGTGTGGCGAAGGCAGCGCTGGTTCATCCCTCGCCGTAGAGCCTGACGAGGTCGAGTCGACCGAAACTGTGGTCGGGAAAAGATCCATGGTTGGCATCTTCAGATGATTTACGCTTTGAGGAGTTAACGTTCGGTCCCTCGACTTTCTGTCCTTGGCTAATTCCCCAACCAAAGACATCAGCTGATATGAATAGGAAGGAGGTGGGTCAAACGAACTCTGCAATTCGGCCGCTTCTCCACACCATCGATTCTCCACGAAACTGTTGCCACTTCCCATGATAGGATTCCACTGCGGGCGGTACGACTCGTCGCTCTCAAAGGTCGTAGAGGAGCGTTGTCGAGTAGCCTGCACACCGAGAATGGGGACAGACTTTCTTCGCCACTTTTTCTCGTCTTTAATGTTGCCCCGCATCAACGGGTGAGGAGGCGGAGGCACTTCTGCGAGAGGGAGAGGGCAGGATTGCATGGAAGATGGGGATGGAGGGACGGGAGCGGTCGCTGAGGTATTGAAAGGCATATTCGACGGCGGGGTAGCGTCCAGGACATCTCGCGACAGCCAGACGGTGGTAGGAGGAAGAGAGAGAGGTTCTGGTTCTGCGAGACCGGAGGTGGAGGTGAAGGCTGTGTAATTGGTGGAGAATGGATCGGGTGAAGGGACGTCGGAGTAGATGGCTTTGGAGAAGGGAGAAGAGGATGCGCTGCTCCATCCTCCGAAGTCGGGGATGGTGGAAGCTGCGGTTGAAGGGGATAGCGAGAATTGACTAGATGGCCGCTGAGAGCTCGTCGATCCTTCGCGATCCTCAGAAGATATGGAGGAAGTTCGTCCGCGCTGCATCGAACCGTGAGCGAGTCGTCTAGAGCGCGAGTTCTCGAATTGGCTGGACTGACGACGATCCTTTCGGATGGAAGCGGACTGGTAGAAAAGTTCGATGTCGTCCTCTCTCTCCTTGTTGAGCATGTTGAAGCTTGGACCGACTGGAGATTGCTGTTGATCGTTGGATTCGCAGGCGTCACAACAGTAAACGCTCGTTGTCAGGAAAATTGGCTTCCCACATCCAGCCCTATGTCGACCACTTCTCGTCAGATTTTCAGGCTCGAACAGACAAAAAGAGATGCGAACAAGCAGAAATTCGTCTCCACATCGTCCACACCCCAAATATCAGTGATCGCCTGCGAGTGCATTGTTGAGCGTTGGAAGGTAGACTGTCGGACGGTGGCAATAGAGGCGTTAGAGTCTGTAGATTGGAGGGGCTGCATTCGTGCGAATAGGGAAAAGGAAGATGGAAGTCTAGGGGTGAGAGGTTGGAGAAAGGGGGAGAGGTTTTAAAGAGAAGGGAGTGAGTGAGGGGAGCAAAGCAAGTCAAGGTTTTTGTGGTTGCGCTTCAGTAGCGAAACTGTAAATAAAGTTCACTTAAGGTTAGATTTCAGATCGAATTTAACTCAATCTTGCATTCTCTTTTGTTCGGACAAAACTGGCAAATTGCTTTTAGTTTTGCACCGTCCGCTTTCCTTTCCTTGATCTTGGTCCTTTCCGAGCTTGCAAGCCGCTGCAAGGGTCGATAAAGATAAATGCCATCTCGGTCTTTTATTATGACCTGATAAACATCGAGATTTCTAGCACGATGCCGATGCACCGATCGAATCGTCCTTCCAAGTTGCGCAACTCGTCATGCATATCTCAACGCTCCAACTCCTCAAGTCACCTCCAAGTTCGTTCTTTGTTTCACAGGTCTTGACGACTTCAAGAACCGATGGATGAGTAAGTTTCCTTTTCTTTTGCGCCAGAACGAAAGGTCGAACAGCTCCGCGGAACGGCTGGAGCAGGCCATTCCTAGTCCGTGGGGAACGTGGAACATGAATACAGTCAACAGGATGGAATGGGTTGTCTTTGAGGATAAGTTGGAACAGCGACGCAAGGAAAGAGAAAGAGACTGGAAGCTGGAACATGAGGTGTGTGGACTGTTGTGCTTGCCATTTCTTGTGGAGCTTCATTGCCTCTCCCGCGCTCCTCGATGCGTCGACTCCATGTCTTTAATATGATATGATAAATGTTCTGCGCCAGGTTGTGCAAAAGAACCGGCAGGAAGTTCTCTGAATGCGGGAAATTCCCAATCCCAAGTCAGTGATGGTATTCAATGCGTGCCGAGGGGACAGCGAGGGATGTCCATATTGAATCTCGTCTATTGTCTGCGTGGGTGGTGGGTGAGAGGTATATCCACCTATCGTCAAGTCAATAAACTACGTGTTTCTTTGCTCTGATAATTTGGGAAAGAGGAACTGGAGAGGAACTAGAAGGGATCAAGCTTCTGGTTTCTTCTTGTTACCCGCAGAAACGGTGGAGCCGCTGACCTCTACACGCATACCGTGCAGCTCTCTGAGTCCAAGTGATTTGAAGTAGAGAGTAAATCGACCTGGGAAGGCAGTCTCCGCTTAAGCTGGTTCAAGTCTTACAAATCCGAAATTCTACTGCCTGACAAGGCCTTGTCGGGAGCCTTTCTTTCTTCTTTCCTTCCGTTATTGAGAGCGTTTGCACACAGCGCGCTCGAAAATGGCATTGTTTCGACTGATTTCGCCTGTTCAAACAACGAACAATCTTTTGCTTTGTTTTTGCCAACAAACCTTGTCACTCCGTCAATCCCAAGCTAGCTGCCGAGCTACAGCGAACTAGGCAGTTGCCCTCAAGTATTCAAGAGATGTTCACGCCCATTTATCCCTTCTTTGGGGGTTTTGGAGCTTGGGGACGTATTACAGATTTGTGGTGTTTCATTACGTTTTCATTTTACAAATCCTATGAACTATATTAAGGGTACGTGCAGACTGTTTGAGGAGGGTTTCTGGTATTAGTATCGAAGCTATGTGGCAGATTGCACTGTCAGTTCGTCCTCTCGTGGTCTGTTTGTTTTGAGTGTTAAGATCTTTGGAACTTGTTCGGCGGCCGCCCTCGATTTCAACCTCATTCTCAGCGCAGGCTGGCTCGTATTCACGCTGCTTTCTCTTACCCTATGCCATTACTTCGTTCACAGCTTCAGGATTTGCGCGTCGCAATGGAGACAAGGGGGAGCGCTGCTCGCTTCGAGGACGAGTGAGCTACGTGTTCATCAGTTCCTGTTGCGGAGCGGGTATTGTGGTAATGGATGCCGCCAATATGTTGCTCGTTGTTGAATGCACGAGAAGTCGCCTATTAGCCTTACTTCTTCCGTCCTTTTCACCCACGCTCTTTTGAGTGTATGAGCGAATACGAGCGAGGACGTTCATTGATCCCAATGCGCGCGGCGTGCTCTCATCTGGTGGACTGCAATGCATCAATGCATGGGCGTGGGAAAGGAAACCTCGAACACTTGAACACGGTCCCGATTCTAGATGCCAAATCTGGAGTAGTGCAGACTTTGGTGCAGGATTGGTGGCATCTCTTCGTTCTTCTTTCCCTGCCATTCACTCGTTTCTTCGCGACTTGTCAGAGCGAAGTACTAGTAGTCAGACACGTGATCTCATATTGTGTTTGCGTGTCACGGAAATTCGAAGAATGTTATCATTCACTGGCACCATTGTCAAGCATAGCCAAGGTGCAAAGCGGTCGAGATAGAATACATCAGCAAAAGCTGGTAAAAATTTTGGCAAAAATGGTAATACATACGATCGAGATGGAGGAGAACTTTCCCCGTCGAGAAATAGGCGTCGCAAGGATGTGGCAAAGGATATTTGCGCCTGTCAAACAAGCAACAGCGGTCCATCTGGCCCATGAAGATCGACCGTTGGAAGCTGAGGGGAGTGGACAGAAGTTCCGCTAGAAATGCTCAAATCTGTCGAAGGAGGTATTGAGCCCATCATCTATTGTCTGCTTCCCCGCTCTCAGATTGTCCCTGCCATGCAGTGGATACTATTCCATTCCAGCAAGTGTCGCCGGTCCTGGGAAAGGATTTGATGAGTGCATCGTCGAATGCCAACACTTGCCTTGCTGGGCGAGATTGGAATATGTTGAAGATTGCTTGTCTCCGTTTGAAATTGTATGAGAGTCCAAGAATCGGAAAGACTACTTTTTTGAGAGTCGTAATGATCAAGATCAACATTGTGAGAAAGACATCCCAATTTCCAGCTGCCCACCGTTGCTTTCGTTTCGATAGATGTGCATTGTCTCAATGGAGGCGAAGGTCTGCGGCATCGATCCCGAAACAGCCTGCCGATGTATCCTCTTATTGATGATCCTCGCTCTATCTTCTGCGAAAGTTCGGCAGCGTTCTGCGTCGCCGTCGTTGCATAAATTTTGCCACTTCATCGTCTGAAGTGCAAAGCGCGAAGTGAACCTCAACGTAAGATTTCTAAAGGATGAAGGAGAAAGAGAGAAAGTCTGGAACAAAGGAGGACCTGGTTGACCCGTTGGTGTGGAATGAAAACCAGCGAGAGTTCTTCAAAAGCGCAACAGGAATAACAGAGGACGAGGCTCTTGAATTACATGTCGCACAAATTAGGGAAAAGGGGTACTTAACATTTCCTTACCCCTGTAAATTTTCATCCTAATTCAAGGAGTACAATATTCATGAACAAGGAGCAAGGCATCAGCTCCTACAACTTCCTTTCCTTCCGAGCTTCCAATCATCCACTATATTTCAGGACGTTAGCACTGAAGGATCGAGAAAACGCCATCTTCCTCGACCAAGGTGAGCTGCAACATCCTTTGGGATTACTTCTACTTCAAAATCAGCTGAGCTGGAAACAGCCTGTTGTTTCGGTACAGACATTCGTAAGGCTGTCTCGGATGGATGGCCTTCCTCTCAAGTAGTCGGTTCCGACCTTCGACCTGAATTCATACAGCTCGGCCACGAGTTGTTTAACGACCATGGCACCTGCCCTATCAAGTTCATTACGGGAGACTTCTTTAGTCCAGAATTTCTCGATGCCACTTCTGCATCACCAGAAGCATCAATTCCTCCTGCGGAGGTCACGAGCTTGAACGACCTCAAGGGGAGATGTGCAGTCGTACACGTTAGCGCTTTCTTCCACCTCTTCAAGGACGAGGCCACTCAGGTACGTGTCTTGATCTATCAAGTACGAACCGATATGAAGCGGTGGCTGTAGGCAATCATTGCTGAGAGACTGGCCTTGCTTCTTTCCCTAGAACCAGGAAGTGCGATTTTCGGCGGTCAAGTTTGTCGTCGAGGCAGCCCAGACGAAGATACAGAGAGGTTCGCACACACTGCAGAAAGCTTTGGCGAGCTTTGGACTGAAAAGGTGTTCAAAA
The DNA here is from genome assembly GCA_021432655.1 of Atractiella rhizophila. NCBI lineage: Eukaryota > Fungi > Basidiomycota > Atractiellomycetes > Atractiellales > Hoehnelomycetaceae > Atractiella > Atractiella rhizophila. The sequence continues at coordinate 89,141 of MU271211.1, read as the reverse complement.
AGGGCGAGGTGAAGTACTGGTCTCATGTACACGATGTTCAACGTCCCATCAGGGGACATACAAACATCAGGCATTGGCTTCTGTGGGCTGTCATAAGGGTTTAGAAATGGGAGAGCGCCATCAAACACATGAATGGAAAGTCATATTCAAAAAAAATTCTGAATGAGTAAAGCCAAAGGCAAATAAAAGGAAGTTGGGAATCCACCTTTAAATGACACAAGGAGGAAAATGCCTGATCTGTCTGTCGATCGGTAAGGTAATAACCAAGCTAAGCTTTCCAAGAGCTTATAAGGTCACGCCGGGATAGAAGGTCAACCCAAAATCAGGAACAGCACGGGGACGAGGACCTTGCCTTGCTTCTGCCGCCAGGTGAAGCGTTGAAATGGTGAAGCCGTTTCGACGGATAGTTTTGGTGATAGTTCCTCAGCTCCGGTTTGAGATCGTCGCGTTCCCCGCAGATCTGCGAATCTGCAGGAATATCCACGACGCTTGCGTTACCGAACTCGATCAACCAAGTTTGTAGAAGAGATTGTCGATTTTTATCATTCAGCAAATTCAGGCATGAGCTCACGAAGGAAAGGGAAGGGAACGATAACATTGAAGCAAGCAAAAGCAACCTTGATGTGCAGAACACCTACTCCAGGGTTGTCACCAGTCCTCATTCTCACAGAAATCGTCATCCAGCAAAGAAGTTGGCAGCTCACGCTATCTGCGGAGCAAGAATATCGACACGACGACACCCCAAAAGGAAAAGCGAAGGTTTGCAAATGCTTGGGAACTCAAAACTAATTTTCGAATCGAATGGATTTAGGAGTGCGGTGGAATGAGTCGCAACGCGACGAATGAAGCTGAATGAATGAACAGTGAAGCCACTGAACAGGCCCGGCGCCTGCGCGAGAAATCCAGGATAAAAAGTTTTAACAGGTTCTGTTTCTGTATCGCGTCAGGCAGAAAAGCGTGCCCGTTGAGAACTAAGGCAATTCCTGACTTGGGGCAAATATTGCCCAAAAGTATTGCATCTATCGTGACGAATTAGACTTTGTAGGTTGCTGGATGACAGGGATGTTGAAGCAGTCGGGAAGTATTCATTCAGCTTCATTCGTCGCGTTGCGACTCATTCCACCGCACTCCTAAATCCATTCGATTCGAAAATTAGTTTTGAGTTCCCAAGCATTTGCAAACCTTCGCTTTTCCTTTTGGGGTGTCGTCGTGTCGATATTCTTGCTCCGCAGATAGCGTGAGCTGCCAACTTCTTTGCTGGATGACGATTTCTGTGAGAATGAGGACTGGTGACAACCCTGGAGTAGGTGTTCTGCACATCAAGGTTGCTTTTGCTTGCTTCAATGTTATCGTTCCCTTCCCTTTCCTTCGTGAGCTCATGCCTGAATTTGCTGAATGATAAAAATCGACATTCTCTTCTACAAACTTGGTTGATCGAGTTCGGTAACGCAAGCGTCGTGGATATTCCTGCAGATTCGCAGATCTGCGGGGAACGCGACGATCTCAAACCGGAGCTGAGGAACTATCACCAAAACTATCCGTCGAAACGGCTTCACCATTTCAACGCTTCACCTGGCGGCAGAAGCAAGGCAAGGTCCTCGTCCCCGTGCTGTTCCTGATTTTGGGTTGACCTTCTATCCCGGCGTGACCTTATCAGCTCTTAGAAAGCTTAGCTTAGTTATTACCTTACCGATCGACAGACAGATCAGGCATTTTCCTCCTTGTGTCATTTAAAGGTGATTCCCAACTTCCTTTTATTTGCCTTTGGCTTTCCTCATTCAGAATGTTTTTTGAATATGACTTTCCATTCATGTGCGAGTCTGCCTCTACTCTTTCATGAGCAACGCGCTATTATCAATGTGAACTAAACGCGTAACATTGCAGACACCAGACTTCTCTCTTACATTGCTCTCTGGCCCACTGTCTTGCCCTCATAATACGTAGTAAAGGAATCTACACATAGGTTGAAAGAAGGAATTCGTGCACCATTGCACTTCCCACCGACAAGCTGAAGACCAACCTTTCCAAACTATGCCTCGACATTTCCTTGATCCTCCAAGTCACATGAAGTCACTCTCCCTTCGCCGGTCACCTGTCTCCCTTTCCCTCCAGTAGGCGCAACATTGAAAGGTTGCGTGTCCTTGTGCCGGTGGTCTTCCTGGTTCGGCGGGAATCGGAAAATTTCGATCGATTTATACCACCAGCTTTTCTTGAGTAGACATTTCAACACCTTGCCAACAGCTTCTATATACCTACACTAGTCATTCCCTATCAGCTATATAATTTTGAAAGGTAACCAACTATGTTACCCAAAGCCTCAGCCCTCCCCTTCAAGCTCTCTCACTTCGCCAACCGAACTCATCAGCACCTTCAATACCTCAAAAATCTTTCGGATCAGCTTGGGTCCAGCGCTTCAAGTTCAGCTTCCTCGGCTGGGTCTTCGGGCGGTAGTGCAGCGGGAGGAGGATATGGATATGGAGGCGCGAAATGGAGCGGAGCGAGCAGGGCCAAGTCAGTACGTAGTCATTCTCCTTTGAGAGTCATCTGTCCAGGAAACGTGGAAGGGTCTTGGGTGTTGATTGCTTTCCTTGTGTGGTTGCGATCGTGTGTAGAGAGCCTTAGCGCAGCAGAACATCGGTTCAACCACTGCAGAGGGTACTGGAGCGAGGATAGATGAAGATGAGGAACGGCACATTCGGAAAAAGAATCCCGCTCCTTTCACCTCCCCAGCTCCCATATCATCGTCATCCATCCGCCGAACATCCCTCACAAACCCACCTCTTGCTTCTGCATCACTACCGAAATCGCAACCGTCGCCATCCACTGCACCAACCTCCATATCTCAGTCAGCATCATCGAGTACGAAACCAACACTTGTCTCCCTCGAGCTTCGCCTCAAGGCGAAGCAAGCCTTCCTTGCTACATCAGCTGCACGAGAGAGAGAGCAGTTGGGGAGCACAACTGTCACACCTACACTTTCGGTGGCTAGTTTGAGGGATGAGGATTTCAGGCTGTGGAGCCGCGAGGTTGAGGAGGAGGAGAAAGCGAGAGAGTTGGAGGAGGTAGAAACGGAGAGTTTACCCAGTCTTGAGACGCAAGAAGAGTTGTTGAGCTCTTTAGAGACGGAGTCGATGAAGGAGTCTTCAGTTGCTGAAGAGCTTGAGGCACTCAGGTTTGTCAAATCTCATTTTACTCGCTCGAAACATTGCTGACATAGAATCAGCTCTCCGTCTTATCCTTCCACAATAGAACATGTTCCAGTGGTGTCGATAGAGAGATCACGGTTAGTCTTTTCCTCGTAACACCAACATTCTAATGATTGTCACAACACAACAGCTCCAGACTGCGAAGCCCGAAAGCGCGAAGGTTACGTTCCTCTTCCTCTGCTGGCGCTCGAACTAGCATTTTTCCAAGCCTCCCTCCTAAGCCCTCTTCACCCCTGCCCTGGCTCACATTAGCCTCTTCATCCATTGCAACCTCGTCCGCGCGGCTGTACCACAATGCGGCTTCGAACGAGCCCTACCCTACAGAGCAACATGTTCTCGCCTCGCTAACATCTTCACCAAGTAGTCATGTCTTCTCCCATCCCATGTCTAGCTCCGCTGCTTCTAATGCCTGGACGGCTCCTTGGTCATCTTCTTCACCCTCAGGATCGAACTCTCCTCTTTCCCAGTCCTCTTCTCCGAGTAGAATGTCAAAACGGATTGAGGCTGAATTCCCTCCGCTGAGCACAGAACAAAGAGCGATTTACGATGCACTGACCTCACAAGCTGAGAAGAAGGATTCAGATGGCGTGCTCCAGACCGTGAACAATTATCAGGCTGTTGGAATGTCTCTTTTCCACCCCGTCCTTCACTCAAGAGCGATTTCTGCGCTGTTGGAGACTAGGAAGAGCGGTCAGTCGTTCGTGGCTGCTCTCGACATGTTCAGTCAGATGCAAGAAGAGAATCTCGTCCCTTCCGTTGATGTCGTTTCGGATATCATCGTGGGACTGACGGAGTTGGCGAAAGAGACGGAATATAGGAAATCGGTGTTGACGGGTCGGAAAGATCGGAGGGAGAAGAGCCTTCAGTCTGCGAAACAGTTGAAGGAAGGTATGGGGTTGGGAGTAGATAGTGAGAGCATGGAGGCCCTTGAGGACGGAGAAGAGGAACAAATGACGCTGTCTACCTGGGAGGAGATGTCTGGTCTCGAGAAACTGAACAGTATGCGGGAACACGATGCGGCGATCGAGATCTTCCGCGCGCTGGGTAGAGGCCAAGACTGGCTGTCTGTCAAGGCTTTCCACGGGCTCCTCTACTCCGCAACACAGCATAAGCAGTTTGATGTCGGCGTAGAGGTTTTACGAGCCTTCGAACAAAGTCCTTTCCGAAAGCTCAACAGCGAATCATATGCCCTCATCCTCTATTTTCTCTCAAGGCATCGAGAATGGACGTCGGCAAAGATGGTCATGGATCGATACCTACGTGCTCGGCAAATGGGAACTGTTGAGGTGGTGGAGAAGAAGAAGGTGGACATCGAGACCCCTGGCGAGGCATACAAGAATCGGTTTCTTTCGGACCCGCTCGCATTGGGAGAGATAGAACCTTTCGATATGGAAATGTTCAAAGGCGACGAAGGCGTATGGTACCAGTTCGCGGAGGTGCTCCATACCAAAGGTGCACCGAGCAGTGGATCGGAAGTAGTGGTTTTTTTTTTTTTGCCCGAAAGCGCGAAGGTTACGTTCCTCTTCCTCTGCTGGCGCTCGAACTAGCATCCTTCCAAGTCTCCCTCCTAAGCCCTCTTCACCCCTGCCCTGGCTCACATTAGCCTCTTCATCTATTGCAACCTCGTCCGCGCGGCTGTACCACAACGCGGCTTCGAACGAGCCCTACCCTACAGAGCAACATGTTCTCGCCTCGCTATCATCTTCACCGAGTAGTCATGTCTTCTCCCACCCCATGTCTAGCTCCGCTGCTTCTAGTGCCTGGACGGCTCCTTGGTCATCTTCAGCATCGAACTCTCCTCTTTCCCAGTCGTCTTCTCCGAGCAGAATGTCAAAACGGATTGAGGCTGAATTCCCTCCGCTGAGCACAGAACAAAGAGCCATTTACGATGCACTGACTTCACAAGCTGAGAAGAAGGATTCAGATGGCGTGCTCCAAACCGTGAACAATTATCAGGCTGTTGGAATGTCTCTTTTCCACCCCGTCCTTCACTCAAGAGCGATTTCTGCGCTGTTGGAGACCAGGAAGAGTGGTCAGTCGTTCGTGGCTGCTCTCGACATGTTCAGTCAGATGCAAGAAGAGAATCTCGTCCCTTCTGTTGATGTCGTTTCGGATATCATCGTGGGACTGACGGAGTTGGCGAAAGAGACGGAATATAGGAAATCGGTGTTGACGGGTCGGAAAGATCGGAGGGAGAAGAGTCTTCAGTCTGCGAAACAGTTGAAGGAAGGTATGGGGTTGGGAGTAGATAGTGAGAGCATGGAGGCCCTTGAGGACGGAGAAGAGGAACAAATGACGCTGTCTACCTGGGAGGAGATGTCTGATCTCGAGAAACTGAACAGTATGCGGGAACACGATGCGGCGATCGAGATCTTCCGCGCGCTGGGTAGAGGCCAAGACTGGCTGTCTGTCAAGGCTTTCCACGGCCTCCTCTACTCCGCAACACAGCATAAGCAGTTTGATGTCGGCGTAGAGGTTTTACGAGCCTTCGAACAAAGTCCTTTCCGAAAGCTCAACAGCGAATCATATGCCCTCATCCTCTATTTTCTCTCAAGGCACCGAGAATGGACGTCGGCAAAGATGGTCATGGATCGATACCTACGTGCCCGGCAAATGGGAACTGTTGAGGTGGTGGAGAAGAAGAAAGTGGACATCGAGACCCCTGGCGAGGCATACAAGAATCGGTTTCTTTCGGACCCGCTCGCATTAGGAGAGATAGAACCTTTCGATATGGAAATGTTCAAAGGCGACGAAGGCGTATGGTACCAGTTCGCGGAGGTGCTTCATACCAAAGGTGCACCGAGCAGTGGATCGGAAGTAGTGGATCTCATCCATCGCATGACGTCGGAGAAGGGTCCTGGTTTCCCAGAGAAGGTTCCGTCTGAACTCATTGCTGTAGCTATCAAGGCCTTCTTGAACGCTGGTGACCCTGAGAGCGCGAAGACGTGGTTTGACAAGACCATGGAGATCGCTGCTACTCAGGCCACTGGTGAAGGGCGGCGGGATCTTGATATCACTACCCCTCGACTCAGATTTTACAGGATTCTCGCTAGGTATTTCATTGGAAGGCGTCATGCAGCGTCTCGCATACCGTACCTTGATCTCGTCCAGAACATGATCCTCAACTCCGAACGCGATAACTACCGACTCAGCATTACGATTTGGACAGAACTCCTTCGATTCTGCTTCGACGACGCTTCGAAACGTCCCAAGTTATCTCCTGAGACGCAAGAAATGCTCGACCGTCTGCTCAATATTCGATCACTGTTTCAAGAGGCTATCCAAAAAGGGCTCGTACATGGTCTTCCAACCGATTTCGCGTTCGGAAGGGGTCAGAATCTCAAGCTCCTCTACCTTCTCACCGCAAACAGGAGATGGGAAGAAGCTTTAGACGTCCTTCGGGAGACAGCTTCGACACTGACGAAACCCGGCGTCGAAATGCAGATGAGGAAGAGCCTTCAAACTCTTGTCGTGCCCGCGGCGGTTGGTCTGGACTATCTGGGTACTGGAGCTTATCCTAACGACCCAGAAGAACGTCCACCTCTTCCTCACGTTCTCAAGGCTTTGGAGATCAATTGGAGGGTTCCAGCGCAGCCCACTCCCCTCCTGGCTGCGCTTGCTGTTGATTGCTACCTCGACGCCAAGCACACTCTAGCTCTCCAAGGCAAGGATGTTGCGGCTCTCAACCTTTCGACGAATGAATGGCTCATCATCCTTCACGCTTTTGTCTTTGTTGAAGCCTCGAAGGTTCGGGGACTAGACGTGGTACCGCGCTACCAGATGGTCTCAGAGGCATGGAACGATGCGGCGCGACATGGTGTCCATTATCCTATTGAAGACACCTTGGATATCAAGGAGTACTGGCTGTCGATGGCCAAAGCATTCTGCATTGCACACTCTCCGCGCGAGATTATCGGAATAAGCTCTGTTGTGCCTTCTCTGCACGAGAAGCTGATGCCCGCGCTCGCTCAGCTGGTTGGCGGGAGAGAGGTCGAGCAGTCGATAGCAACTGTTCGGGCTACGGCTAGTGGACCCCCTCCTTCGGAGGAACAAAGCCAATGGGCTTCCGCTTTCGTTCCGACCAATACCGACTTCCCACCTCCTCCGACTACCTTCCCTGAATATCAGCCAGGGCATCAGTCAACCATTCCTGAATATCAACAGCAGAGTGGTTCTCCAGAATTTCATCAGTCAGAGGCACCGTATTCATTCGCACCACAGTCTACCTGGCAATCTCCTGTACGACACGTTCCTGGCTTCGCTCTCGACATGATTCTCACTCAAAGAGTTAATGGCTCCCTTCACAAAGATCCCATCTCAGCTTTTAGGATGGTGGACGAAGGACTCGCTAAGAAGCAATTTGTCGATCCGATAACTCTCATCCACTTGATCGAGCAACTAGGACGAAAAGGCGATCTCGTCAAAGCCAACGAGTTGTATCTTCCAGTCCTCGCCTCCCTTCAAGCCATTCAAGATCCGCGAAAGCATTTTGAGATTATCACCAAGCTCGAAAGCGCCATGATTATTGCTCTGGCTTATTCTGGCCACATCGCAAAGGCCGGAGACAACGTGCAGAAACTGGACGACATGGGATCCGCCGCCACTGCTGACGCCTATGCCGCTCTGATCCTTAATAGCACTCCGACGACGGATCAGACTACCATCGCCGTGACGCTTTTCGAACATGCCATGTCTCGAAATGTTGCTCCCACGACTTTCCTTTACAATTGCGTTCTAAAGCATTTGGCTCATGCTAGGAAGGCGACGGAGGCGCTGAACTATTTCGAGGATATGAAGAATCGTGGAGTGCACCCGAATGAGAGGACTTACGGGAGCTTGATTCATGCTTGTTTGAGACAGGGAGACGAATCGACTGCTATCTATCTCTTCGAAGAAATGATCAAGTTGCCAAACTACAAAGCGAACGTTCCGCCATACAACACTTTCATGCAGTATTATGCCGAAACGAAGCCAAATCGCGGACTCTGTTTACGCTATTATGACCTTCTGCAACAAGCGGGCCTTCAGCCTACCGATCATACCTACAACATGTTGATGAAGGCTTACGGATGCATTGAACCCCCCATGCCTGAGAAAATGATGGAGACGTTTCACCTCTCTTGTGCCGATCGAAAGTTTCCTCCAAATGGTGCTATGTGGGCGACAATTTTGACGATGGAGGGCTGTGTCCTAAAGACCCGAAGAAAGCGATCGAGACTTTCGAATCTATTCCTTCTCATCCTTCGACCCAGCGATCAAAGTCACGACTGCCTGACGCAGTTGTCTACGAAGCCCTCTTTAATGTTCTTTCAGCCAATAAGCTCTTCGATAAAGTAGAACATTACATTGAGCGTATGCAGAAAGAAACGCATATGACAGCTTATGTAGCCAATTCGCTTATCAAGGTTCGTTATGTCCTCACTTCCACTTGTACACTTGCATCCTGACACAGGCTTTCTTTCAGCTCTATGCCTCGCAGAACAAAATGAGCGACGCCCGGAAACTTTTCGAGTCTCTTCAAGACCCGCCTTCAGGTTTGTTGTCCCCCGGTCCTTCCCATAGCCAATTTTCACACTTGCCCTTCAGGTCACGCAGCGAAAAACAACCATCCCGTTGATCGGTCAACTCGCGGTGCTCGGACCAATCAATCTTCGCCACCAGTCCGTCCAGGAGCTCCGGTGCATCGTGAAGCGTCGACTTACGAGGTATGTCATTTCTTCGTGCAATCGTATTGATTCCTCATTCTTGATTGTGCGATAGGTTATGGTCCGTGCTGAACTTGGTGCTGGGGAGCGAGCTCGCGCTCAGGAGATTTACGAGAGAGCGAAGAAGAGATGTTTTCCCGCTGCCGTGCGTGTGCTTCTCTTCCCATTCGAATTGTTTGTGACTGAAAGAAACATTAGGTTGACCGTAGGATTGAGAATCTGCTTCTCGCCCAGTAAAACCCTTTTTTGTATCCATCTATGTCACCGTCAAAAGGCTAACACTGGTCGTCTACCATGCTCGTCAGTTCCGAACATCTTTCGTCATTTCATGCGTGTCTTCAATACTTATTGTAACAAGGAATCTTCGTGCTCATTTTTTCCACCTTATATCAGACTACATGGATTTGTCTTTCGTCTCAATAGGTTCGTGTGTTAACAACATTTTGAGAAGCAGAATGAGTTAAGTTCGCATGTACTTTCAAATGGTGCCGTATATATTCGAGGATGTAGGAATAGTTGCAGCTGCAATGTTCACCGCTCATGCATAGTCTAGATGCATTAATTTGCCGGGTAGCAACGAACAAAAACGATACTAGAGCATACCCGACTACATATCAAGGGAACACTTTGCTTTGAATTGCTGACCTCGCCGGCCGAACTTTGAAGTGTGATTGGTGCGAGCAACCGCCGCCTCATGAAGGAACGACCATGATCTCCCCCTCCAACCTCTGCGATACCAATTACAATGTCCTCTGCAGCTGCAGCTTCCTCTAAATTCCAATCCAAGGACACGAGAAACCCAAAATCATGTTTTCGGCACGTCTTTACCTTTTGCCTCTGTGGAAAGCGATGAGCTGAGCTGCATGGGAACTTGACGCGGATAGGTGTCGAAGTCGCCGTGTGAAGTGCAAATACGACGTCGACGAGTTCAAGAGGAAGGAAGGCAAACTTGTATGCGAGAACTGTGCGAAGAAGGGATTGGATTGTATTTTTCGAGAAGGACCAGTTGGTGGAAAGCGGAAGAAGGGGGATGGGGATGCTGGAACAAGGACAAATAGAACTGGAGTGAGGATCAACCAGGCGAGGTGAGTCGTCGCTTCTCTCCCTTCCAGCATGTTATTAAACACAACAAATTCACTCAATTGTCACGAATTAATGCATCTTAGAGCTGTCTTCGGAGGCCAGCTTGAATTAGAGAGCCCGCTCATTCTTCAGCTTCAGGTTGAACCAATGGCGCAGAAACGGTTATTTGAGACAGAGCTAACGAGTAGTCTTTATGCGCACTGTATCGAAGGTAAGCTCGATTGATCATGAACGAAGTGAAGTCAGCCTAACTGATGTACAGTGGCTTCCAAAGTTATTCCCGTCCCGAT
>MU271211.1:0-70140 GCA_021432655.1 Atractiella rhizophila | reverse complement strand
CTCTTCCATTTCGACAACTGAACTGATCAATGTGCTGGATCGTTCAGGTGGAAAACAGAATATCGTGCTCCGAAACAGGGAATGACGATGGAGGAAGAAGTTGAAGCTCTCATCGAAGGCGGATCCAGATTCAAGGATTGGACGTACAATCATACCCTCGACCTCTACCTCCCCTACAATGACCTCATCTACGGAGCCAACGATCCGCGTCTTCCCCACCCCTCTCCTATCGTCGACTCGACTTCCAAGGATAAAGGCTTCCAACCCCCCGACCCTGCGAGCTACAGTAAGGATATGGACAGGGACAGGAATTCCGGGTCCACCAACGCTGGTACCGGAGGGATCGGGACCGCTGGTCGATTCCTGGGGACGACCAAGATCGGGAAGGAGTTTGCGAGGGATCCGGTGGAGTTTACGGAGAAGTTTTGGGAGTCGGAACAGGGGAAGAAGCTCGCGGCTAAGCAGAGAGAGGAGCTGGTGGCCAATTCAAACATCCCTCTGAAAGCGTCGAACTCTGAGCAGGAGGAGAGCAGGATACAAAAGAGAGCTGTGCCCCTCACTGTTGAGGAGAAGGCCATGGCTCTCGTCCCTCCTCCGACTACCAATTTTGACAGAGAGTATGCCGCCATTAGGAGACAACGTTTCTTGGGCAGAGAACATGGAGGGACTGTCGTCGTTCATTATTTGAAGAGGAACGAATGGTTCCTCGAGACCGCTCTCGCTCTTCTGGGACGGAGTACGACGTGGGATCATGGGAGCGTCTCGCGCGGAGTTGGGAGGGGAGTCGGAGATCTCGCTGTTGAAGAGGAAGTGATTTCATTCGGAGGGATAAAGGAAGGAGTGGAGTTGGTAGAAGGCGCACCGTGGGGTAGTGGTAGGAGGTATGGATCGCCGATCGTGAGGGAGGATGGGTATGTGAGCGAAGGGAGGGAGGAAGCTATCGTTCTCCCTGATTTGAGCGGTGGAGCGAATAAGGATGGGACGAGGTCTCCGAATAGTAGGTTGAAAGGGACGCCGAGGATCTCGTTTACGGATTGGAATGGGAATCAAAAACCTTTCTCGTTAGGAGATGTGGAGGTTGGAGAGGAGGAGGAGGATGCAAGTGTAGAAGAGGAGCTGGCCGCCGAAGAAACAAATATGGAGTCTTCGACCTTCGTTGTTGAAGGAATCAGCCCTTCGTCATCCTCAACAGAGGCTCAGGCTTCAGTTGTCGATGCAACTTCAACTGGATCGTCATCCGATCTGTCTTCCTCTTCGACCTCATCGAGTTCCTCGTCCACTTTCTCCTCGTCTACTCAGTCGGAATCGTCACTCTCTTCGAGTTCCACGTCACCTTCTCTTACTTCATCCTCTACCAGTTCGTCAGCGAATACCTCATCCCACACAGAGACGTCCTCTCTATCTTCCGATTCTTCCGATTCATCGCATTCGTCCACCACGACTACAACTTCGAGCAGCACTCGGTGACGGACATGATTTTATCTCATAGTTTCTTTATCTCGACTCGGGACGTTTCTTGACAGTCAAAATTCGTGTTTTTCTTCCACATATATATGTTTGCACCAGCTCTTTATACTGCCTAAACCATCCCGTACTGCCTGCTCTCGTCTGTGAGATACTTGCCTTAATCTTTCCATCATTCGTTCAGTCTTTGGGTTCCTCGATCGGTTTGAGGAGGGGAGGTCAGGATTCCTTCAAGTTGGCACCCACTGTTTAGATTTTCCGAAGTCGTGCGTTCGTTGTGCTCCTGTTTCGTCTCTCCCCTTTCTTCGACTGTATCGGCACAGGTGAGAACCCCAGTATGCTCTTCAAAGCTTCAAGTGTACGTCTATATGGCTCTTGCAGAATCATCAATTCTTCCACATCCGAATTGCAACCCCTGCCTTTGTCGACGGTTGCAGCCCAGGCTCACTCAGGCTGCTAGTGACGAATAAGCTAAGTGAGAGGAGAGACAAGGAGAGGATTACTCCCAGGAAGTGGGAGCAGCTTAGGGGCGAAGATCATGATAGATACGTTAATGGATTCATTATCAATGCAAGGAAGTTAATAAATATGGGAACGACAAATGTCACAAATTCGCAGTACCCACAGGAGATAGCTCAAAAACTGGACAGCTGAAGGATACTATTCAGCCAAGATGCAACTCTTTCCGTCGACAAGCGCATAACCAGGAAGACAGGTCGCTGTTCAATCAATTCTATCAACATATTCATCAACTAATGAGAGAGAGACGGACAGACAACACATTTGCCTTGTACGCAAGCAACCGAATCGGCTCCATCGATCGATGCGCAATCCTGACCTCCTCCACGTTCTTCTTCCTTGGCACAAGCGCCACAGCTCTCCAGGGAAGTATGCGCGTCAATGCATCTGAACCTACCGTTGACGAAGCACAAATCTTCTTCGTCGCCGCTGCAGGTCTCCCTCGCTTCTTTTAGCGCCTTCATTTCTCGTTTGGCTTCGCGGGTGCGTCGGGAGCCAGGGGAGGCAGCAGAGATGCAGAGACCGACGCTTATGTCGCAGGTGGATGCTGAAATAGACCTCATCAGTCCCATGGGAATAAATTGGGAAGAGACGAGCCTGGGGTATTGCAAGCAATGGTTTCCTAGCCACCACAGTTTGAGGTCAACTCTCGTGTCGTTTCAATACTATCAGGAGTAGACAGACCTGGTCATGTTCGAATGGGTCGGCTATGACAACACAATAGTAAGAAAGCGCAGAGGAGGAGGACGAAGGACGAACTGGTGTCACACAAGGCGCCAACACCACCGCAGATGCCATCATCACCACAGTAGTTGTAGCAATTAGCCTTTGCCCAAAATCAGCAAACTCATTCGCCTTCAATTTTGCGGTAGAAGTCTTACTGCGGTATCACAAACTGGAAGGGAACTATGAGTCTGTCCATAGAACATGGGAACAGATTGTAACACATACCAGCACCATTGTCGCCGCACCTTTAGGTGATGGTTAGTGTACCTATGTGTCCCAAGAGATAATGAAATTACCGCAGATTTGGAGCACAATAACCGGTAACAGTAACCTCAATATTATTCGCGTCAAGGTAAGCGACTACACCATGTGCACATTAGTTCACATAGGAAAGGGGTTATCAGAGTCCTTACAGATACAGAGTGATCCAATCCCAGTGCAAATAGTTCCTCCGACGTCGAAGACAGCAAGAGCAGGAGCGAAAAGAGTGACCAAAAGAGCGGAGAAGAGAAAACAATAATGGGTAGGCATTTTATGCTGTTGAAAGAGCGAAGGAATGGTCGGCGTCAAATATGGATCAAGGCTAGCTTCGATGATGCTATGAAAAGAGATGCAGGTTTTTATATGTCCTCATACTGAAGACATGTCAATCCGATTGGACAATATTCTGGAATCGATATATCCCAAAACAAGGACAATGTCAGGTTTCCGGCCTGTAAACTGGAAGCGCGTTGTCTCTAATCATGATAGGATTCGGTTCAACATTATATCAACCTTCTCTTACCCGCGGTACAAGAGGTCTTGGGAGTGACGACGAAGAGTTAGTACTACTTAGTATTAGTAGATGGAAGTCAAAGACGTGTTCGCATTTTCGACAGCAAGCAGATTCGAACTGAAAATACGAATCTAAGTAGTAGTCTAAAGCTTGTCATAGCTACTCGATTTTCAGCAAGCGCCAGGGCCAAAGGTAGCTGAACTCTGCCCATATATGGTGTTTGTTGTCCCTCACTGCAAGCTTCAAGTTCGGCATGTGATGACAGGAATTACCAATTCACCTCCACAAGCACCACCACTTCTGGTCATTTCGGCCTGTCTTCTTCTATAAAAGCGACTGAGATTGCGAGCTGTTAATACCATAATACGTGAAGCTTGTGAACTCAGGATGGAGTTGGCGAAACCGAACGTCAAAGTGCCTTATGTTCGCCTTGGAAATTCAGGCCTGAAAGTCTCAAAACTGATCTTAGGTCAGTTACACGTTGCTTTGGCAGAAAAGAACATCTCATGAGATAAACATCAATAGGCATGATGTCTTACGGCTCGAGCAAATGGCAGGACTGGGTATTAGACGAGGAAGAGTCCTTTAAACACATCAAGTATGCTTACGACTCTGGAATCAACACTTTCGACACTGCTAACATGTTAGTCACATTTCTTCTTACGCTTTGGCTAAATAATGTAAAAGGTATTCTAATGGAGAGAGTGAAGTCGTGCTGGGGAATTCTTTGAAGCACTTCAAAATTCCTAGGGAGAAAGTTGTTATTCTGACAAAGTACGTCTTCTTTCCAGGCATTGTGATGGATTATTTTAACTGTTAAAGGGTTTATAATGCCTGTGTTCCCGAAGATCTCTCATTCAAGAACGTCGGAATCGATCCAGATGAGTTTGGCCTGATCAAGTGAGTCTTTCCCAGGAAGCTGTCGCAGCTCTAAACTGGTTTGATCTTAGCGAGTGGGGTCTCTCGCGAAAGCATATTTTTGCTAGTATGTCTCTTTTGTTTTGTCAGTGTTCGTAAGTGATCATGAAATGAAACTAGGCATCAAGGCATCTCTTCAGCGCCTTCAGCTGGATTATGTCGACGTTCTTCAATGTAAGTTCAGTCACAAAAACGGTGGTTGCCTTGCTGAGGAGCTCGACAGGCCACAGATTCGATTACAATACCCCCATCGAGGAAACGATGCAGGCTTTGCACGATGTGGTGTTAGACCATTTTGCAATCGTCAGCTGAGTTGATGATGACGATGAGCGCAGGAAAGCTGGATACGCACGATACATCGGGATGAGCTCTTGTCACGCTTATCAGGCAAGCTGAAAACCCACTGAGCAGGGGCAATTATTGACAACGGTATCAGTTTCACGCAATGCAAAACTATGCAATCTCGCACAACCTTACACCGTACGTCCAAACCGTTCTGTCTCCTAAACGTTCTCAGCGAGCACTTCCTCTGTAGCTTCATCTCGATGCAGGACATGCACAGCGCGGTTTATCGCGAGGAGGAACGCGAAATGTTTCCCACCCTCAAGATGTTCAACGTTGGCTGTATTCCCTGGTCTCCCCTTGCACGCTGATTCCTTACCCGTCCAATCGATCAAACGTCCTCAACGGTCCGTGCGAAGGTAGATAAAAACTTTGCGCGCATCCTAGGTGCCGAGGGGAGCGCAGACAGATCTGCTGTGTTCGAAGTGAACAAAAGGCAAGTTTTTCGCATGGACAGTAGAAATTGATTAACTATGGGCAGGGTCGAGAGCATTGCGAAGAAGCACGGAAGGAGCATGGCGCAGGTTGCGCTAGCCTATTCCCTCGCAAAGGAGGCTGTGACTGCTCCAATTATTGGGACCACGAAGTTAGATAGCATCAAAGAATTGATAGAAGCATTGGACATTAAACTGGATGACGCGGAGATTCAGAGGTGGGTTGTTCATTCCGAAATTAAGTGAAGTCCTGACCCTCCCTCTACTGTGAAGCATTGAAGAGCCCTACATTCCCAGAGCGATTCAGGGTTACAATTGAAAGGGCCGACAGGGTCTTCACTACTACGAATTAGTGTAAAGATAAGGGTGAAACAGTACCAAATCGCATGTCAAATTAAAATGATGATGTATCTTCCAACGAAACAGAGAATTCCCATCCACAACATGTCATGCATCGGGCCATCGTGAGCAATTGCTCAGAACTCTTCTGGAGGCAGTTCCCCTCTTGGATACTTGCTAGCAGTTCTCCTTTTGGATGCTTCATTCAGAATTCACTTTGTAACCTCTCTGACTTAACCTCAGTAAAAAATACCATTCAAAAGTTACTTTAAATAAGCCGGGTCTGTGTCGGGAAAGGAAAATAAGGAAAATAACTGAGTTGAGCGGAAACATCTCGTCTAATGTAAGGTTCCGAGAAGACAAGGGTTTTCGCGGCTTCCTTGTTTGGAAGAATCCGCAAAACGCGAAGCAATACGCGCACTTGAAGAAGGGACCTCTGGATTGACAAGCCACTTGTTATCAGCCTTCTGGTACAGCTTCCCAGACCACCTCACCTCACCGTTTACCATCCCCAGGCAGCTTGAAGGATGGATGCGATACTCGACTTCAGCCAACCTCTCTCAGTTCCACTGCTCGATCAGGTCGTTTATGCCTTCTTCACTGGAAAGACAGCAGAGAGATCAGAGGCTCAGAGGGTCATTACTTCCTTTCAGGAAAATCCAGACTCGTGGCAGAGGGTACCACAGATTTTGGAAGAGTCAAACAGCTTTCAAACCAAGGTTTGTTTCGTTCCTCACTTCTTTGAGCGCGTTAAAGGGTGGTGCCGTTAAACGTTTTCCGCGATAGTATGTAGCACTGCAAATAATGGAGAAGCTTATCGGTACACGGTGGAAAGTGCTTCCTCCTGACCAACAAGCTGGTTTGTTGTTTTGGTCCTGTTGGGAATGCATCAGCAAAAAGCTAAGCTGTTCGATGAATAGGTATAAGGAACTGGGTGGTTGCTACCGTTGTAAAGCTCTCAGAAGACGAGACAATCCTGCGAAAAGAGAAGTCTTTCATGAACAAGCTAAACATGATTCTCGTTGCCGTACGCTGTTTTCTTACACTCAACGACCTTGACTTATGACAGTCCTTAGATTCTCAAACAAACCTGGCCTCACTCATGGCCAACGTTCATTCCTGAACTCGTAGCGTCTTCGCGCACCAATCTCACAATCTGCGAAAACAACCTTACGATCTTGAAGCTTTTATCAGAGGAGATTTTCGATTTTTCCGCGCAGCAATTGACCCGTAATCGGACAAAGAGTATGCAGATTCAGATCCAGAAAGAGTTTAAGGATGTGAGCTATATGTTTCTGCATCTTAATATGTGCTGATTTGTTCGAACTAGGTGTTCGATTTGTGTGAAGAGATCGTTGCGAATGGTGAAAAACCTTCTTTGATCCAAGCGACGCTGGAAGCCCTGCACCGTTTTATGGGCTGGATGCCGGAATCCTACATCTTTAACACATCTCTCGTTACAAACCTCATCAACCGATTCTTGACCTCAAATCAATTTCGAAATATATCGCTCAAATGCTTGAGCCAGATCAATTCGCTCGAACTTGATCATACTTATGATATCAAGTTCTTTCAGCTTTTCGAGATGGTTATGGAGGTCATAAATAATGTCATCCCTCTCACCGATGGTCAGTTGCGAGCTTCTTTCCTTCGATAATCGCTTATTTGAAATTGCGCAGATCCATCAGCGGATTTCGTAGTCCTTTACGAGAATGCATCGACAGCCGAGCAGGATCTGATCATGAATCTGACTTCCTTTCTCACTTACTTCTTAAACTGGCACGGCGCCGTCCTTGAAAATACTTCGTTCCCCAATTCCGAACCGCTTTTCTTCAACGCCTATTCCTACCTCCTCAAAATAACCCTGATAGACGAACGAGAAACGTTCAAGATGGCTCTAGAATTTTGGGCGAAGCTTACGAAGGAGATCTATGAGGAACATATATCTCAACCAGCGAGTGCTCTGGGAACGATCGTCAATGAGATGGTTCAGGACGGCAGCCTAGAAGGGACGGCATTTGGAGATCTGCTAGGCCCAAGAGAGAGGAAGTTCAAGGATATCTTGTCAACTCTTAGGCGGACCATGATTCAGACTATGGTGAAGCCAGAAGAGGTTCGCCTTTTAACCTTGTCTAGGGCCACTGAGTGAACTCTGCGTGATAGGTTCTCGTTGTGGAGAATGATGAGGGAGAGATCGTTCGGGAGCATATGAAGGAAGTTGATATTATCGTTATTTACAAGACGATGAAGGAAATCTTGGTCTATCTCACAAATATAGACGGAAGGGACACGGAGACTATTATGACCCATAAATTAACGCGTCAAGTAATGCCTTCTTTCCATTATCTGACTTTCAGCTTACATGTCTTGGCTAGGTTGATGGCTCAGAATGGGGGTAAGCTTTCATCCTAACATGATCGTAGATTCTGAATTGTACCTAGCTGGACTCCTCTCAACCGCCTCTGCTGGGCAATCGGCTCAATATCTGGCGCGATGAGTACGTTGTTCCCCTCCCGATCTAGCTCTACACTCATATCATCTTTGCAGATGAAGATAGCGAAAAGCGATTCTTGGTTCAGGTCATAAAGGACCTTCTCAACCTCTGCGAGATGAAGCGGGGGAAGGATAACAAAGCAGTCGTCGCTTCGAACATCATGTACATTGTGGGCCAATACCCTCGTTTCCTTAAGGCCCACTGGAAGTTCCTCAAGACCGTTGTCAACAAGAACTTTGAGTTTATGCACGAACGGCATGAAGGTATTGCCCCGTTCCAGCTGGTACTAGATGGATATGCTGAGTATGCTGGCAGGTGTCCAGGATATGGCTTGTGATACGTTCCTCAAGATCGCACAAAAGTGTAAACGGTATTTCGTCACGGTCCAACCCAACGAAACACATCCTTTCATCGAGGAAATTATCCAAAATCTTCCTGATATCACCAGTGATCTTTCGCCACTACAAGTGTACGCCGCTTCTTTCACCACGCTAGCCTCATGGCTAAAATTTTCATCAGGCATACCTTTTACGAGGCATGTGGTCATATGATCTATTGCACGCTGAATCCAGATCATAAGGAGCAATTTTTACTTGGTCTCATGCAACTGCCCAATTCATTTGTGAGAGAGAAAATGCTCATTTAGAAAGTCAGTGTTGACGTGGGGAGCAGTGGACCAGCATGGTGCAACAAGCAAAGAATTCTATAGAGGTTTTCAACGAATCCGAGAACGTCAAGCTTATCGTAAATGTTATACGGACTAATGTCGCGATCGTCAATTCGGCGGGAGGTGCTTACGCCCCACAACTGAAGTTTATACAAGAAGACATCCTAGCGATGTACAAAACTGTCAGTGGGATTATTAACGAGAGCATCGCGAAGGACGGAATGATCGCCACGAAGACTCCGAAAGTCAGAGGGCTGAGGAGCATCAAAAAAGAGACACTAAAGCTTTTCGAAAAATATGTATGTTGTCTTCTCCAGTTTATCAATGTATGGGTCCTGATGAAGACAAAGGTCAAACGTTCCGAAGACCTAACGGAGAACAACGTATCTTTAATCCCTCCACTCTTCGATGCCATCCTTGGCGACTACAACACCAACATTCCCGACGCACGAGAAGCCGATGTGCTGCTCGTAACGGCAACCTGTGTTGCAAAGATGGGGGTAAGCGTATTCGTTGCCACTGGTACTCAAGATTGATTATTTCACCTTACAGCCTCTGATGAACGATAAAATCGCCCCAGTCTTAGACGCTGTCTTTGATTGCACACTAGACATGATCAACAAGGAGTTTGCAAACTTCCCTGAGCATCGTGTCCAGTTCTTCCACCTCTTAAGGGCTATCGATACCTCCTGTTTCCCTGGTTCGTTCATTCCCTTAGCAGCTATGACTGTGGGATAACAATAACTTTCAGCTCTGTTGGCTCTCCCGCCCGAACGCTTCAAGCTGTTCATCCTTTCTATAGTGTGGGCAATGAAACACTATCGTGGGGATATCGGCAATGTGGGAATGAAGTGAGTACTTATCCATTTGCTGTATTGCTCGCTCATTATTATTCAGTATCGCCTATGAACTTCTCAATAATGTTGCTCAGACGGATCCCGCTGTTGCTAGCGGTTTCTTCCAGCAGTACCTTCTTGCCATGATAGAGGATGTTTTCGTAGTTATGACGGACGTCGACCATCGTAGCGGTTAGTTCTTCCTTCGCGTCCTGGTCAGCATTGCTTAGTCCTTGGTAGGGTTCAAATACCAGACAAATCTGTTAGCTCGCATATTCGGTCTTGTACAAGAAGGTGCCATCCAAGCTCCTCTCTTTGATCCCGCAACGCAGCCTCCATCAATGGACAATGTCACCTATGTGGGCCAGTTTACAGTCGATCTCCTCACCAAAGCGTTCCCCAATATGCAATCGTGAGTAGAATACCTCCTATCTTCTTCAGTTTGTGATGTGCCGTTAGGTCCCAAATCCAAACCTATGTCTCACGATTGTTTGAGTTGCACAATGATCACGTACGCATCTCTTAATTGACACAGAATACCGTGACAATTTCGCTTGTAGATCGCCTTCAAACTAGCAACACGGGACTTCCTCATCCAAATCCGAGAGTTTCAAGGTAAAGAAGACGGTGACCACACCGATTTGTTCCAAGACGAAAAAGAGGAGGAGAAGAAGAAGCAAGAAGAGGAAGCACGGCAAAAGAATTTGGCCATCCCAGGTCAGTGCGTTCCTCTTAGTAGGCATCTCTAATGTCGTGGATCTAGGAATGGTCAAGCCTTCTGAGCAGGTAGAGATGGATGAAGAGCTATAACCCAACTCGTG
The DNA here is from genome assembly GCA_021432655.1 of Atractiella rhizophila. NCBI lineage: Eukaryota > Fungi > Basidiomycota > Atractiellomycetes > Atractiellales > Hoehnelomycetaceae > Atractiella > Atractiella rhizophila. The sequence continues at coordinate 59,805 of MU271211.1, read as the reverse complement.
GCTCTTTCGTTTTTATTTGTGCTTGCTCCTTAAATTTCAATTAGTCGCATATATATCAGCATGTCCGTCGTTCAAAACTCTTGCTTGCTTCGATTATCAGTGCTTTTCGGTTAATGGATGACGTGCTGTCTGCTATAAATGCTAAAACGCTCAATGTGTGAATTATTCAACATCTGTAGTTGCCAATAGATTCCCAAGTCTATCGTCTATCCTCCACATCTGCTTACGGCTCAAGGAAAACCGTCATTCATTCATGGATTCCCAAATTGACTTCTTCCTCTCTACCTCCTGCTCATCATTCAAGTAACCTGCTAACTCTCCGTCTCCAAACATTTCCTCATCCGTCAACTCTTCTACCTCCTTCCCATACCTCTCTTTCACGCTCAGCATTGGCGTCGCTGTTCCTTCACGACTGGGTCGGACCCGCACGTATTTCGCAGGTCGACCACTTATCAAGAGGGCATGAAAGGGGCGAGAGTATCCTTTCGCTCGCTTGGCGGGAGGTTCGGAAGTGGAAGGTGATGTGTCGGATGGAGAAGGAGACGCCTGGGATAGAAGCGAAGGCGATGTGGCGATGGAGAAATCTACTGAAGGGCCTACGTCTCCTTCTGCGAACCCTTCGCAGTCCGCATCCTCCTCTGTGTAAGATCGATTGTCGTATTCTTCCTCCTCTGCCGCCTCCTCTGCTTCTTGTTTTTCCTTGAATCGCTCCGTCTCGAAGAAGGGACTCGCGTCCTCAACGTGGGTGCCTTCTTGTTCGTTCACTTTCCTTTGCAATTCGCGCCAATGCTCGCCCACTGGCTTTATCAACTTGACCATTTCCCTCTTCACTAGACCTCTTCCACCTTTCAAGAACTTGGTTCGTCCTTTCCGATCCTTTTCTTCCATTCCAGCCAGGAAGTCCGCATATCCATCCCAATGCACTGAATAATCCTTGATCACCCTGCAGAGTTCCCTATACCTCTCCCCCACGATGTAAGTCGAGACCTTGAGGCGGGAAGCGAGGAGAATATTGAGCTCTGTCATATTGGGACACGGGAGGGAAGACACGCCTTCTAGAGCTGCGGTCAGGAGAGCGATGGCGACCTGCTGAGGCTGGCGGTTGAGAACGAGGGAAATGGATGAAGTGAGAAGAAAGAGCTGGCGAGAGAGGCGGAGAACATCGCGATTGTCGATGGAGAGGAGATATTGATGTAATTCCGGGGAGAGGTTCGTTGTGGCTGCCGCACCCATGGCGGAAGACGTATCCGAGTCCACGTCTGCACTTGCTTCCTCTACTTCAGCACGTTTCCTCTTCTTGTTTGTGCTCGTCGTACTCGTGCTTGAGGTGTCGGAGGAAGCTTGTCTCGGTTTTGAGATATTCAAACGAACTTTCTTCTTTTGTGTAGGTGGTGGAGGAGGGAGGGAAACAAGGAGAGAGTCGATGTATCGAAGCTCGCGTTCGACATAGTAGAGAGGATCGCAATCGTCAATTTTAAGGTTAAGAGTGCTCTTGAGGGAGACATAGGCACGGCAGACTTTGACCGGATCCACATCAGCTCGATCCTGTTCCAACACTTATAAGATGTTTCTCGTTTAGAGTAGAACACGGAATAGCGTACCGAAAGCTCAACGATAGAATGCGTCTTCTTATCCTCTCGCAGCGCCGCACAAACACACGCCACCGCATAGATCTCTCCTTTCTTTCCCCATCCGAACCCCAGACGCTTCCTCGCTTGTGCTAGCATCCACATTGCCCTCTCCTCTAGGTATGTGAGCTCCAAGCTGCCTAGAAGACCTGTTACGAACTTCTTCGCATCTAACTGTTTCCCACATATGGACCCTTTCCCAGATAACAGGATGCAGTAGAAAAACTCACAGTCTTCGTTCGTCTGTACCTCTCCCGTTGCTCGGACGCATCTGTGATGGCACGACTTCGGCTCGCTGAACCTGAAGAGATAAAAGTGCTAGCGTCGCCAGCAGCGACGTAGTCGGCATCGTTGATCCAAGTCTGTCCGACATATGCTTGCCATTCATCACTCCCTGCTCCGTGCTCATGGCTCGCGGAGGCGGCATGGTCTGAGATACTGCCGCATTCGATGCAGAGAGACGCAGATGCTTCTACAACATATCTATCCCAGTATACCAATCAACCACGATTCCTAAACCAAGAATAGAAGAAGGCTCACTGGACGGTTCCTTTTGCTTTGCAGTGAGAGCAATTAGGGTCGCTAAAGGTCGACATGTTACAATGGGGTTGACTAGAAGAAGTATGTCGCGCACCAGAAGGAGTCCCTTCCCCTTACGGGCTGCTAGTGAAGGTATCCTTTAAAATCCACTCAGTATGAAGGCGTCCTCGATCTGCCAGCTGTCTTGATGTTTCCCTGTTTTCCTGTTCCAAGTGATTCGCCCATACTGAGTCATGACTACGGAATGTTAGTCATGGCTATTTGTTTTCTTTCCGCAGCCACTGAGTCGATCTTTCACCGTTTCTCGTTTTTCGTCCATAGCAAACATGGGAAAGGTACACGGAAGTTTGGCTCGTGCCGGTATGCTATTTGCACTGTTGTTTGAGGTATAGGGAGGCGGAAATGCTGATGATTTGGGATGAAGGTAAGGTCAAGTCGCAGACACCAAAGGTTGAGAAGCAGGAGAAGAAGAAGAAGGCCACTGGGCGGGCAAAGAAGAGAATCCTTTACAACAGGCGATTTGGTATGTGATCTAGTATTTGTTATTGAAGTAAGGGTAGTGGTTGATGGTGTGCTTTTGCAGTGAATGTTACTACACAAGTCGGAGGAAAGAGGAGGATGAACGCTCAACCGGAGGTACGTCTTTGGAGTCCCATGTTTCTGTGTCTACTTCAACGGAGAGGATTTGTGCTGACCGTGACCCCGCTCGCTTTCTTGATTCTCCCTTTGCCACCTTGTCGTGATCAACTATCATTAACGCCGATCAACGAATCTCGGTCCTCTGACCTTGGATCCATCGGACTGCCTCACCTGTTCATTGTGCACTTGTGATCTGTTTATAATTTCAGGGAAAGAGCGGCTAAAGGGTGATGGAGTTGGAAGCGAGATTGTTGCTGGCAAGCCGTCTTTGGAGAGTTTGGAGATTTGGAGGAGTTTCTTCATGTTGACGACGGCTTTTACTTCTTCTATCCTCTTTCTTCGTTCTTACCCTATGCACAAACCATGCAATCTAAAGTATGTAGCATCGTTTTTCCCTGCTTCCATGATCACTTGAACATTGAGAAAAATTCCATGAGCTTGTTGCAGCTTGACCGGCTTTTCTCGGAGGGTCATGCACCGATGCGGAATGGTCAATCTGCGCCGGATCTTGAGCTAATCTTGAGCTGTTGACCATTCGTCTTGCTCCGAACCTGGGGTATGAATGGCTCGCCATTTATCCGGGCGTGCATAAAAGCTCCCTCCCTTGCGTTGCGTGCAACGCCCTTTAGCTCAGACACACGACTGCTCGTAATCGCCTTATAAAGACGCCTATACATTCTGCTATACCCCAGCAACTGTCTCCTTGCAATACGTCGAGTTCGCAACAATGTCTGTTTCCCCTTCATCCATCCTCTTTGGGCGCTCCAGCCTCCAAAATTCAAGCCTCAAGACTCAGCGATCTCACTCTGCGCCGACGAAGACGAAGCCTTCATTGCGACGACCTCATCGAGCGCAAGACATCTTTCCGAACCCTTCGTTTGAGGGAGATCGAGAAAGGACACCGATGGCGAGCTCGCAGTCTCGAGACGATCCATCCTCATCGATATCACATGAAAGAGCGATGCAAGCTCTTGCGCTCGCGTCCCGTCCCTCGCCGCACAGTCTCCTGCTCCCGGGAGACCGTTCACCGTTCGAATTCAGCTCCAACGATGCGTCTCCGTCGTCCAAATCGGCACCTATTCACAAGGAACTGTCACCGATGATGATGTGGAGCGATTCGAGCTCGAGTTGGGGAGTGTCGAGCTCCAGTCAGGGACGGAGAGAGAGCAGCAACAGTGGGACGAGCGGATTGAGTTTCGAGTCGTTCAGCATGGATGGTTCGTCTCTCTAGCTCTCCACTCTCCACCTTTCCAACTTTCCACAACGAGCGGGCGCGTGACGTCTGTTGTTTACCTATCTCGCTTATCTACTTTACTTCATAGATGGATTGGCTGATTGAATTGCTTGTAGACGGTTATTCCGTGACTGACGACATTGAAGATTCCATCGACAATCCTCTCGATCTCAGCTTGAACTTTTCCAACAAACACTTCCGACCAGCGGAGGTGAACTCGAGGCTGAGCAAAGCGAGGTCGATAGAGATGGAAGAGGAGCTGGAGCGCGAGGAAGAGCGTCACGGAATCGTGAGAGAGAACAAGAAGCCGTTCCTCACGCCGACCTTGGACGCCCTGCCGATCCATAGAAATGCGCCCGAACGAGATTGGTCCAAGTTAACTTTGTAGCTTCCTATCCACCCCGAGCCATTTCACGCACGAGCAATTTTCAGGACGAACAACTAGTGTTTCAGCTGCTTTCCATCGCTGCTTTCGTCATCTCGTCATCATGAACTCCCCTCAGCCCACTTCGCTTCCCGTTTCGTGTATCCAAGTTCACCAACGTTTTCGATTTCCATGGGAATGTACCTAGATACCCTTCGAACTTTTATCGCGATACCAAGCTTCGACACCATCAATTTTCACGACACCGTTGGGTTCATGCGGTTCACACGTCAAGGATCCATCATGCTCTCATTGTTCTTCATCTCATCCATTGCATCACCACTCCTTCAATTTCTCATCCGGTTCTCTGCTGCGAAATCTGTAGGATCAGCCATGGTGCTCTTATTCAACTAGCGATTTGTCTTCCTGCTTCTTACTTAAAGTCATGTAGCGTGAAGATTATAATGAGACTCAAGTCACTCAACCATCCAGCTGATTCTTACTGTCGTGGCTAAGGCAAGTTTGCCTGTAGATATGATGAAGCATTCATCTAAAATTTCACAAGAAGGGATTCGAATAAGCATGGAATAAAAACGACAGAGCAATTATATCATGCTCAACGTCCAACCAAACTAACACAACTAGGAAACACAAGTCTTGACGGAAAGTCTGCATTTACTTTTCATAGCGTCCTTTTCGCTGGATCGTAGAGCAGGATGTATTTTAGGTCATAACAAAGTAGGTAGTTCATTATTGATTCCTACCGTCATTTCTCAGTATTTACAATAAATGTCATTGAGAGAGCAATAAGGCACGCACCTGGAAAAGTAAGCCCTAAGACCCTGGCTTTGAAGGTCGCTCTTTGCCTGGGCGAAAGTATGTCCTTTCTGCACACGATGCCAAGTGTCTCAGAATGTGCTTCAAGCAGCGTTGAGGAAAGGAGACGAACCTCATTGTGCCTGGCGTACGCGGCTCTGTAAATCCATAGGATGCCCAGTCCTTCTGCTGCCCATCCAGCCGTAGCGATGACCCCGAAAACTCCAGTGACGATTGAACCGTCACCGAAGGCACGAAGGGTGTTGATCAATCCTGCCGAACCGGTGGAGGGGATTCCGACGACCATGTATGCGCAATAAAGGACGTGGAATCCGCCAAAGACAAAGAAGAAGTCTGACACGCAATAAGTCCGTCAAACGCAGCTGGAGGAAGGAAGAAAGCTAACAGTAGTAGAGAGCCATCTCTTTCATGTATCCGTTATAAAACGGACGATACCACAGTAAGAAACTGGATGGAGGGATGAAAATACAGTAGGATACCGCAGAGCCAAGATCAGCTCCTCCATCCCGTTGACCCGAGGTAAGGAGGAGTATGGCTCCCACTAGGTTGGCGATTAGGACGATGAGCAGGAACTGCCACACTCGGTAGAGGGTTAAGACGGTGGATCGGGAGTCAGAAGGGATCTCTGCATCGATGTCGTGGTAGATGAGTGGGTAGACTATGAAGGGGAAATAGAAGAAGCGAGTCAGTACTGTTGCAGAACCACCACATCATGATTCACGGCCAACAATGTCGGAGGCTTCTTCTGCTCGTTCGGCAAAATGTGGAGGGATAATTGGGGGTAGGGGAACTCATGCTGAAGAAGCCAGCATTATTGTTATGGCGTATCGAAGCCCGTGTACTTTAAGATTGATGTGCCTTTTGCTCAGCACCACAGCCTCCCATGCGGCGGACCAGCTCTGACAAATAGGTAAAACTCACAAAATGGCCAGTTGTTTCTTCCGTGTTTCTTCATATGGTCCTCCCTATCTCCCAAGTTCCTCTCCCTCCTCTCAAGCTCTTCCTCCCTTCTCCGAATCTCTGCCAAGCGAGCAGCCGTATCATCCGTCCTCCCAGCAACTCCTAACTCCACAGTCGTATAGCCAGTTCCAGCCTGGCTCTTCTGATCAAGCGTATCGGAAGAATATCCCCCTCCAACGTCATTATATGTCGATTTGGTGGAGCCGAGAGCTCCCTGAATCGTTGGGTCAGCGAAGGGGTTGTCAGAAGCCGAGGGCTGGTGATGGTCCGCAAAGGGATTGTCGCCTGTAACATTATTTGGTCACTTGCACACGTCCCAAGGGGGAAACTTACTCGTCATCTTAACAATCCTGCGAAAGAGAAATTCGTCGTGTCGTCGTTGATGGTCACAATGTTTCGGCTGCGGTGCACAGCTCCAGCTCAGTGTCGGTCCCGTTTCTCCCCCCACTCCGCAGTTGCACCATCTTTTCCCTCTTTGTTTTTCTTCTGCAACCAACTCCAACAACGAATAACGAACAACGATACTTCAATTCCGCGTCCAATGTCTTTCACACTTACACACAGGCTACATTGCCGGCCTCATGAACTACAGTACCTTTCTTTCTATTCGTAAGGAACCTAAAGGTTCCCTTCCCTGAACGGTGCGCGTGTCCTCTTTTGAAAGGGGATAAGTATAAGTACAAGAATGGATCAAATTTGATCAAATACGGCAATTGACACCAGCTTGCACACTGTCTCCACTGTGCTAGGCTCCTTTACACTTTTTGTTGCCAAGAAAAAATGAAAAGACTCTTTAATCACTTTGTTTTCAATGATACGAAAGCGAAGTTTCATGCCGAGACTACAGATTTTGGTTTCGGAAAGAACTCCTTGCGGGATGGTTGTCGCACCGATTATGAGGTTGAGAAAGGGATGTAGCCTTGCATGAAGACTCAAGACGACAGCGTGCTAAATTGCATAATTCTGTAAATAAATCATTCCTTGAAAAGTAACATGTTCGGAAACGAGCAACACAGGAACATTGAGAAGAATGCGATCAATAGGACACTGATATTTTCTGGGAGAAGAATAACTGACGAGATAAAGTGTTCCAGCACCCATCTCTAGAATGGAAAGAAAAGGACGTCTCGTTGCTTCGTCAACATAACCCCGGTCCCGTCTCCTTAGTTGAAATGAATGTTTTTGCTCCGGTCAATTGCTTTGGCCGGAATTGTCTCTTTATCCCGGCTCTTTCTTCTATTTCGCGCTTCTTGTCTTGAAGTGCTGCGTCTCTCGTCGCAATTGTTGCCTTTGCCTCCTTATTCGATAATACTTTTGCCCTCCGCTTTTGATGCTCGATATCATGTTGCATACGTTCACGGATGTTTGCCTGGGATGCAAATTCCTGGTGATCCTGTAGCTTGTTCTGCTGCAGCTCAAGATCCTGCCTCTTACGAAGGGATATCTTATCCGTCTTTTTCTGCGCATCCTCTGTTTTCTTTGCTTCCTTTTGCGCAATAAACTTTAGACACGCAGGAGCACGAAGGAAACGTACTAGAATTTTTACCATTGCTTCGATATTCAACTCCAGTTGAGGAAGGTTGTCATTCCCCTCAGAAAGCTCCTTTGGCCAAAGGGGTGAGGAACCGGATTGCCCCACAATTGGATCCATCGTCAAGTCTTAAACTGTGGAAGGTGATCTTTGTGGTGTAGAGGAGGTGCGTATTTATTTACCGTCCATGTCCGCGATAAAGGTAGCGGAAAAGAAAGATAATGACAATTGAGGATAAAGACATCCGCAAAGGACAATAAAGACATTGTAAACGGCGGTAGAGACGACAGAAAAGAAGGCTGCCTTGTGACATTACAAGAGCCATAACATGACCATGACGCCGATAGTCAAGTATTTGATTCACAAGCCTGCCTTTGAGACAACAAGAAACCATCCTAGCTTGTCGACAGTGTCTCATTCATTGTTCTGCGTTATCGGTTTATGGTGTCTCATTGATTGATTTGAAAGAAGTAGGAGTATGCATATGACTTAAAGAATCGAGACCTGTTCAAGTTCACTCATGCCTTCTTGTAACACGGTCCACAACCGCGATTCTACTTGGTCGATGGAAAGGTCTTCTTTCGCCCTTTTTGATCTCTGACAATCGTCGTGGAAAGCAGAAGGATCTATGATACGACGAAGCATAAGCAACAAAAAGAATGGATCGGGAGAAAAGCTTTTCCTATAAGCTTTCCCTTGTGAGAACTCGTATTAGAATTACTACAACCTTTGTGTGTAATGGCAGAAGATAATGACTAATGGCAAAAATACTGCATTACGTAAGTACGCATCCTCATCATCGATGCGCAGCGGTGGACGGATACCTTGACTTCTCACTATTGCCACGACAAGTTGTCAAGCTTCCTCCATTGCCCCATTACCCTTGAAGTTTCCTGAGATCAATCAATGATCCCCACAAAGGTATATCCAAACGTGAATCCTGAGACGGGACCTACCTTGAAGGATGTAGCAGGATTGATCAAGGATGGCAAAGCTAATAATGTCATTATCATGGTCCGTAGGTCACTTGAATATCCAGAACAGTTTTCACGTACTATATCTTTAGTCTGGAGCTGGAATATCTACGAGCTGTGGGATTCCTGATTTCCGAAGTCCTGAGACAGGTCTCGTACGTCTCCTGCTTCCTTTTGCGCAATAAACTTTAGACAGGCAGGAGCATGAAGGAAACGTACTAGAATTTTTACCATTGCTTCGATATTCAACTCCAGTTGAGCAAGGTTGTCATTCCCCTCAGAAAGCTCCTTTGGCCAAAGGGGTGAGGAACCGGATTGCCCCACAATTGGATCCATCGTCAAGTCTTAAACTGTGGAAGGTGATCTTTGTGGTGTAGAGGAGGTGCGTATTTATTTGCCGTCCATGTCCGCGATAAAGGTAGCGGAAAAGAAAGATAATGACAATTGAGGATAAAGACATCCGCAAAGGACAATAAAGACATTGTAAACGGCGGTAGAGACAACAGAAAAGAAGGCTGCCTTGTGACATTACAAGAGCCATAACAAGACCATGACGCCGATAGTCAAGTATTTGATTCACAAGCCTGCCTTTGAGACAACAAGAAACCATCCTAGTTTGTCGACAGTGTCTCATTCATTGTTCTGCGTCATCGGTTTATGGCGTCTCTTTAATTGATTTGAAAGAAGTAGGAGTAGGCAGATGACTTCAAGAATCGAGACCTGTTCAAGTTCACTCATGCCTTCTTGTAACACGGTCCACAACCGCGATTCTACTTGGTTGATGGAAAGGTCTTCTTTCGCCCTTTTGATCTCCATGCATGACAATCGTCGTGGAAAGCAGAAAGATCCATGATACGACGAAGGATAAGCAACAAAAAGAATGGATCGGGAGAAAGCCTTTTCCTGTAAGCTTTCCCTTGTGAGAGCTCGTATTAGAATTACTACAACCTTTGTGTGTAATGGCAGAAGATAATGACAATAATAACAATTCACTCTCCTGCCAAAAATACTGCATTACGTAAGTACGCATCCTCACCATCGATGCGCAGCGGTGGACGGATACCTTGACTTGCCCTTTCTCTCTCTATCGCCACGACGAGTTGTCAAGCTTCCTCCATTACCCCATTACCCTTGAAGTTTCCTGAGAGTGAGCGCGTCAATCAATGATCCCCACAAAGGTATATCCAAACGTGAATCCTGAGACGGGACCTACCTTGAAGGATGTCGCAGGATTGATCAAGGATGGCAAAGCTAATAATGTCATTATCATGGTCCGTGGGTCACTTGAATATCCAGAACAGCTTTTCACGTACTATATCTTTAGTCTGGAGCTGGAATATCTACGAGCTGTGGGATTCCTGATTTCCGAAGTCCTGAGACAGGTCTCGTACGTCTCCAAAATACCCTGACGAAAGATCCAGCTAATCCCAACCTCACAGTACCATAACCTACAGAAATACAATCTCCGTAGGCTTTCGTCCATGTTCGCGTATGCACTGCTGAGCCTTTCTCATTTCAGCACACCCTCAAGCGATCTTCGAGATCAACTACTTCGTTGATCATCCTGAGGCGTTCTTTCAGCTAGCCAAGGAGCTTTATCCAGGGAATTTCACCCCCTCTCTAACGCATTTCTTTTTCGTGCTTCTGCACAAGAAAGGAGTCTTAAAACGGTCTGCATCTGTATCTTCAGTTCCTCACAATGTTATCACTGACTTCATGTGGGAAGAGTATTTTCTCAAAATATCGATTGCTTAGATCAAATGGCAGGACTCCCACAAGAAATGATCGTGGAAGCTCATGGTTCTTTCGCAACTGCTAAATGTCTCGAATGCCTCACTCCTTATTCCATGGAAGAACTCCGTCCTAAGATTTTGGAGGGACAAGTGATCCGATGCTCCCGTCCAGATTGTGAAGGGAAAGAACAAGCGCGTGGGTTTTGTCTCCTCTCATCGCATGGAGGTCCATGTTTTGACATAGTTCTACAGTGGTGAAACCTGATATCGTCTTCTTTGGCGAAGGTTTGCCAGAATTGTTCTTTCGACGTATTGCAGTGCGTTCTCCCTACTTCCCTATCATGACTGAAACTGAATATGCTGCTTTTGAAGGATTTCAAAGATTGCGACCTCCTGATCGTCCTCGGAACGTCACTTCAAGTGCAACGTACGTTTGTCTTCTTTATGTTAAGTCGTACCGATTGTCGTCATCAGCCTTCGCTCGTCTCGTCGATCGGGTTCCTGACAAATGCCCTCGTCTGCTCATTAATCTCGAAGTAGTCGGCGAAGCTGGTGATCTAGATGAGTTCTCTCTTTCCTCTATCTTCATGAAGTTCCGTGAGACGGGTTTCGACTTCTCTGGACGGCTCAGCGGTGGGAAAGCGTACACCAGGGATGCCAAGTGGATTGGGGAGTCTGATGTTGGCGTGTTGGAGCTTGCAAAGGAATTGGGGTGGGATGAGGAGCTGGTCAAATTGCGGCAGGATTGGATGAAGGAACAAAGCTCGAAAGAAAAGGAAGAGAGTGTTGTAGATGAGGGAGTCGAGAACGTAGAAACAGATAAGGGAGAAGAGGAGAGGAAGCCGCAGAAGACGGAGGAGAAGGAGAAGCTTATCAAGGAAGAGTTGAAGGAGGAGCCGAAAGCGGTGGACCAGCAGGCTGCCAATGCGGTGGAGAATCTTGTGGAAAAGGTGGAGGGATTGGTCATTTCGAAAGAGAAAGAAGGAAATGAACCTGAAGAGAAGAAGCCTGAGGTTGATTTGAAAAAAGATTCCCATGTCTAGACGGAAACCATCTTGTCAAGATGTATTTAGCGAGTTCATACGGACTGATATAAATTGTGTACAATGTATTGTATACGGGATCCAAAAATCAACGAGCAAAGTTATGCACACTGGGAAACAAAATGACTGTCATTTTCGTCTCAGGGTATGAACCCATCTGCGTCGAGCTATTGAGACTTGTGGTGATTGTTATTCTTCTCCTTGCTTCTGCGATACCCAAACTTCCAAATGGGATAGACCACTAACAGGGTCACCAATGATCCCCAAAAGTATAGAACTTTCCGAGGGAAGGGAGGGAACATCCCGTTGCTCCATTTGATGACAATCAAAAGCTCGAGGATGACGCTGAAGAGCAGAGTGACACAGTGAGAGCCCATGCGCGCGATTTTTCTAGCGAAAAGTCTCAGTTTCGCTGTGCGAGAAGGCAGAGGAGAACGCCTACCGGTACATCGATACATATTGGTACAGCTCGCGAACGGCTGGAAGTGCGCAGAGGAAAATGCCTGCTAGACGAGCTACAACGATCGGGTCCTCAGGTTCGAGGTTTAGGAGGAACTGGTAACGTTGGTTAATCACCGCACGAGGAAAAAAAGGGTGGGCAAGAAACCTTCAAGTAGAACACATTGAGCTCTGAGAGAAGGAAAACAGAGAGCAATCCAACGGTCGACAAGTAATTTCGAAATCGTTTCGTCCCTTCACAAATACTCAGTATATACGCTCAATCATCAGAAGATCCATACCTTCCCACTTGAACTCTGTCCAATCATAAGGTGTAAACTGCTTCATAGCTCTCGCAGTGCGACCCCTCAGCGTTCTCGCATGTTGGGTCCGTATACCGCGCCACGAAAAAGGCTGCAAATGACCAAGTGAGTGAGCTGGTGGAAGGTAACAAGGAAAGGACCTACGGTGACTTTGAGCCATTCGCATACCTTCATCCCTAACCACAGTCCTCCCCAGTTGCAAAGCAGAACGTCAAGGAGCCAGTGGTCCCACCAACACTCCGCGAAGTTGGGAAGCTGGTTGTAAAAGCGTGAGGGTACTTCTTTGCATTTAATAAGGTTGCTTTACCTGATGCTGTAAACAAATGAAATGTCAAGCTTGTTGTAAGCGAAAAAAGAGGTGCGTACCTGTAAGCTGTATTCGCAGAATTCGAACAGAATGGACAAAATCCAACAGAACCTGGTTTTTGGTCAACCATAGGTCACACTTTAGGAACCAAATGACGAACCAATAATCCCGCACTATCTTATTCGCGTCAATGCCATAATGAGGAACGACGAAATTATGTACGTATCATCGCTTTCCCAAACCACCCCAAAGCGTGAGCGAGACAAAATATGTCTATTTGATTCTACAATCTTTCAGGTTTGGAGATGAAGCAGGGAAATGTGTACACACCCAAATATTCTGTAATGTAAACTCGCAATTCTCAGCGTAACCTTTTTCCCGCAGTGGGATTGTGCTGCCAATGAGCTCTTGTGCCTTTCCAGATAATAACCTTAGCTGATTTGCAAAGGAACGTGGTGAAATACATTACATGCTCTCTATCTTGGAAATAAAGATAGATTAGCCCCATTAGATAAATCACGTTCACTCCAAGCACGACCCTCCAGAACGCAGGATGTGGTCGCGTGAAAGGTCCGTCTCGGAAATTCAACATTCCGAAGACCAAGAATGCACCACAAGCAGAGAGAATGCCAGAATGCGCTCGTAACCGCGGTCCAAAGATCTTCTCCGAGTTGTATGCTATGATAGCGAACACGAATACGATCCCGAAGAACGTGGACATGATGGGTACACGGTAGAACCATGACACTGTACTGTCCTACACCATTCACGCTCCTATTACTCGTTGCATTTGGGTCCCCAAAGAAAAGACGCACCATTTTAAGCGAGAAAGGCTCCAATCCAGCCTCTTTCCTGTGCTTAGAGGCTTCATCGAACTCATTCTGTGTCTCCCATTCCGAACCAGAAAAAATGCCTGGCGTAACAGCTTCAGTCGCCACAGCTTGCGCAATGGGTGACTCCTCTTCCTTGTCTTCATTCCGCCTCAATTTGCTGTCTGACATATCGTTGAATGTGTCTAATGAAATGTTACACGCTGTTGAAAGCGTCTCTATGAAGTGCTGAGCACGTTTCGATGTGGTCGTCGAAAAATGGTTGCTGACGTTTTGATCGAGGACAAAGGCAGACAAACAATAGTGTAACTACCATTGAGAGTGCCCATGTCATGCCTCCCAAGTCCTCTCAGGCAGCGCCTAATAACGCATCAGCTAATCAGTCTAGGCGACAGAAGCAAAGAAATAAGGCCGCAGACAAAGAGAAACAGGACCAAAATGTAGCTCAACAACTCAAGGTCGTGGTACGGAAGTTACCTCAAGAACTTCCCGAGAATGTGTTCTGGAAAACGGTAGAGAAGTGGATTGGCGAGGAAAAAGAAAAGACAAGCTGGACATGGTGGTCTCAAGGGAAGATTCGGAAGATGTAAGTCCATCTGTGCCCAAGGACGACCTGTGTTCGTAAGGGTTCGTGCAGTAACTGGAGTGTCTCCGATTGATAGGAAGAACAAACACGACATCAATTCGCGCGCTTATATAACTTTCAAGAACTACGATGATTTGCTTGCCTTCCATCAGGGATTTGATGGTTGGCTGTTTAGAGATAAACAAGGTGCGACTGCTCTCCGGTTTTAGATCATAATCTCATATGCTGTACGATGAGAAGGCACAGTATATCAAGCAGTCGTCGACTTTGCGCCGTTTCAGAAGACGCCTGTCCCAACGCGAAAGACTGATCCCCGACAAGGTACGATCGACGAAGGTATGTCAGTTCCCTTTATTGTCGTGCGCGACTCAGTTGTCAACTGGGAACACTAGATGAAGAATACAAGTCCTTCCTTGACAGGCTTGCGAATCCACCAACTGAAGAACCAGAAGCTCCCCCTGCTCCAGGTACTATTTTCTTTCTGTACCTCTTTCGGAACTTTGCCGAACTGAAGGATTCGAACAGTGGAAGTCAGTAAAACAACACCACTCCTTCAGCATATCCGTGCACAAAGAGAAGCAGAGAAGGAAGCGAAGGAAGCCAAAGCTGCTGCTGCGTCCCGGAAGAGTATGGAAGTAAAAAACATCCTCACTGCTCCTTCTAGCGCTACTTCGAAAGGAGGGGAGCGTGGGAGGGCTGGTTCCGTGTCTGCGTCAAACGTTGCTTCGGCTACTGGTAAGGAGGAAGGAGCGAGAAGGAAACGAGGTGGGAAGGGTCAGGCGAAGAAAGTGGCAGCAGCAGCCCCAGCTGGAGGGACGGGGACGCCAGCCAAATCGTCTTCTTCTCCCCCCGCCACGCCAACAGTCGCTCGCCGTCCCCACACCTCTGCTCCTCCGACGAGACAGCTCGCCTCTCCGACTGCCCCAATTGCTGCTGCCCCGGCCAATCAGAAAGTATCGAACGATGAAAAACCTCCTTCACGCGCAAGGCCCGCAGCGAGGCCAGGAGATCTCGCTGGACAACGTCGTGCTCTTGGAGCGGCGCTTAGTGCTATTGCTGGCGGAGGACGACCCAGGAGGGCTCAAAGTGGAGCAGGAGGTGAAAAATCCGAGGTGCGCCAGTTCAACATTACAATCCTTGTCTAGTTACATACAGCTAATTCAAGCGAATACATGGTGCGAAGGATGGCTGAATCAATGTGATTCTAACGACGCTCGAACTATCCCAAAGCATCATCAGGACACAACTGATCTCACCAAGCGAGTCTCGTCACGCTCCCCTCTTGCTTCTTCGTTGGACCAACCAATCCTAAGACCGCTGCGTCTGCTACGGCAGTGATGAACCTGGCTTGATTCGCCTGCTCCGCCTTCTTCACAGGACTCGTGTTTCCTCTCGCTGCAGACGACGACGGTCGAAATCCATCGTATAGGTCGGACAGGTTGATGTATTTGGCATTTTGGGATTCTTGTAGACGAGAGTAGAGGCGGGAGATGTCAGGTTCGGCGTCTGAAGAGGAGGGTGGCAGATAGGAACTGGGATGCAGGAGGGAGTGGGGGATTTCAATGGCGGGCGATGGATACAGGACCTAGATGTTTGCAATCGAGAAAAGAAATATTTTTTAGTACCGCTTACAGTTATAGAGAAAGCTGATCAGGAATTCACCTGTCGAACAGCTTGGTGACAATCAATGTACCAAAGTTCCCAAAACACCAGTCCTTCGTATCCCCTCTCCCCCATCCCTTCCCTCAGACCTTGCATCCTTCTCGTCGTCATCTGAACGAGTCGCGTGAACGCCTGGTCTTTTTCTCCCATTTGATTCCCGACAACTCCACCCAGTAAGAGACCATTGATAAGATTCCTTCTTCCTTCCCCTGCTCCTCCTTCCAACAAACTCCTCATAGTTGCAAGTTCGCCTTCCCATCCCGCGCCTGCAGTCTCAAGGAAAGTGAGAAGTCTCGTAGAGTCGGTGGTCCCAATCCGTTCCCAACCTTTCGTCCCATAAACGCTCTCAGCAACCGCGCACACGCGTTCGTTCTCTGCCCTGGAGCGGAAGAATGCGATGTGTGCGGGATGGAAGTGGGAATGTAAAGTGGATAGGAGGTAATTGTCATCTGTCATCAGAAGAGATGGGTTTAAGTCTTTGAGTTGCTGATGTTGAGGATGGGAAGAGGAGGAGGAGGGACGAAGGATGGATGCGATGTATCGCTGGAAGGAAGGAAGCGAGCGGAGTAGGGAGGGCGGTGGAGGCGAAGGGAAGACGTTTGCGTGAGCTAAGTGTGCGTACTATGGAATATGTTCACAAGCCGAAAGATAGAGAGGAAGAGCAAAGGACTGACGTGCAGTCCTGATAGGAATGCGTCAATCGAGCGATTCATGTTCTCATAAGCCTCGCGTAACATCTCCACGAGATCTTTTGTGAGCAGGAGAGTCTGAGCTGGATTCGGATTCGCAGTCGTTATCTAACATATCAATTGATTCACGGCCAAAGTGCAATATAGACGACGGACAGCTCGGATGATTTCTTCGAAAGGGTCTGGTGGCTCAAATACGCCGACCTCGAGCCTAGCGCGAGTCTGAGCTGACATCTCGTCCAGAGCAGAGGGATTGGGTGAGTGGAAAAAGAAAAAGATCGGTAATCTGGTCGCGTACAACCTGCCACCGAAACCACAGTCAGTATCCCACCGCCATGTTCGGAGAAAGAGACGAACACCAAGACGTGTATCAAATCGTTCAATAGCGTCGCTGGTAATAGCCCAAGCGGAAAGTGAACGAGGAGAGTGGGAAGAAGTTTGGGTAGCCCTCCTTCACTCTCGGCTTGAGGACGGGAAGGTCTTCTTCGGTATCTGTCCTCGTACCACCGATCGAGATCGCGCATTTCGTTGGACAGCAAGGTAGACTTTTTGTCGGTGAGAGTCGTGCGGACCTCCTCCTGTCCTCCAAAGCAAATCAACGGCACTATCATACAGAGACTTCCTTCTATATTTGAGTGAGTGAGAGAACCTACGGGCTCCCCTTCTAGTGCGTTACCTTCTTCGACAAACCCTCGAAGTAAGGCCTTTAGAGCTGTTCGAAGGGATTTTTGGGCTCCGAGATGTGCGACTAGGATAGGTTGATGTTCTGGATCACGATTAAACCCCTGTATAGCATGAAGGAATGGAGCTGGATCTTCGTTGGCTTTTCAATTGCGTCAACATAGACTTTGGAGATAGAATAAGTACGACGAACTGAGAAGTAGTGCTGAAGAGAGCACAGGTGTAAGATATGGATTCACTCGCGTCTTGGACCACTTCTGTCGCGCTTGGCGAAAGTAGGAGAGCAGATCGTACGAGGTATGCGATATGCGAGTAGAGAGCTGATTCTAGAAAACAAACGCGTCTGTGAAAGGCTTGCAAGACGAGAGCCTCATACGTGAATGATGGAATAAGTCGCGTCCCATGTTGGTAACGATGTTGAAGCTGTGACATTAAAGATCAACGTAAATTGAGAAAGAAACGTGAAGAACAGACAAGTTTGGGGGCGAGATGAACCGCTCGAGGAGGATCCATCGTCCACTGGAGGCGTGTAGGGTAAATAATAAGCTGCCTATCGTCCATCTTAGCGCCAGTACATTCTTCGTGAGAAACATACCTCACTCATAAAGAATAGTGGGACTTCCAAACCGAATTTTTGATATAACCTTGGTACAATCAAGCTCTCGTGTTGTCAGCAGTGCGTCAAGAAAGCCTGGAGTCGGATAGGGCACTTGATATAGATATATATTTAAGCTTCTCCCAAGCTCTTCAAATGTGTTTGCACAATCTCAACTGCGGTTGAACAAGGGCTAGAAAGTATGATGTGCAATGTTTGGCAAGTCACTAAAGTTCGGAAGCTTTTGAAGGACTGTTCCCGGCCAAGTCTTTACGACCAACACCCTCGCTCACCTCATCTTTAATAGCTTCACCAGGCACTCCTTACTTTCTCATAATGGCCAAACCAAATAAAAGAGCGGACCCAGAAGCGGTGGTTGAAGGAAAAACAGACGAGAACATCTTCCTCTTCGTCCCAAACCTCATTGGCAAGTCTGCTGCCTTCCCCTGCCTACTCTTTCTCACGGAAAATTTATATCGGATAGGCTACACCCGTATCCTGCTGGCTGCGGTCTCGCTATATTACATGTCCTACCATCCCAAGTATTGCACTATCGCATACTGCGTATCGTGCCTTTTGGACGCGGTGGACGGTCAGGCAGCGAGATATCTGGGACAGACGAGCCAGTTTGGTGCTGTGCTTGACATGGTGACGGATAGGTGAGCAGCTTGTGTCTCTGTACGCAGAATGGATGGAAGTGCTCTCGGACTGATGCGCCGCGGCTTATCGTGTGCGTCATCACGGCAGGAGAGAGTCTTGAATTGGATTGTGCTTGAAGAATAGGCTAGAGAGTTTGCGGCTAGCTCAGCTCACGCCAATGGCGTACCTTTCGGTTAGACTTCGATGTGACAATGAGCGGACAATTATGAACGTCCAGCCTCCGATGTTTGTTTGCATGTTGACACGTCGTGAGATCTTTCAGCATTTTACGCCTGACGGTGTCGCTTCCAATACCTCACAGCACTCAGTAACTAGTGTCTCGCCAAACGCACTAAGTTGTGTGGCACTTCGGCCAAAAAAGGTCGTGTCCCGCTTATTGGAGCCCTTGTTCTGTGATCATATTTTGTTAACGTGTCTTTATCGGAAGCTTCCCTGGCTAGTCTAGATTAGGTGTACTAACAACGTGTGTCGAACAGATGTACAACAAGCTGCTTACTCTGCTTCCTCTCATCGGCCTACCCTTCGTATGCTCTGCTTTTCCAAGCTCTTATCACCCTGGACTTCTCCTCTCACTACATCCACATGTACTCGTAAGTTTCTCCTCTCGTCATCCAATAATTTCATTTTGCAATTCTAATCCCCTTTCCAGGTCACTTCGCATGGGCTCCAACTCGCATAAAACAGTGTCGGCATCCCACTCACGCATCCTCAGGTCGTACTACACCAACAACGTCACCCTGTTCATCTTCTGTGCAGGCAACGAATTGTTCTTTGTCTGCCTCTACCTGCTCTCCAACTATCAAAAGCCCATCGGTTTCAAAGCGGCGACCATCATCCCTTACCTCCCTGTCGGAGTGCTCAAAGCCGTCCCTGGCGTCGTTTGGGGAGGACTGGAACTTATCACCTGGCCGATGATTCTTGCCCTCGTCACGTTCCCCATCTGTATCGGAAAACAAATGATTTCTGCTATCCAATTTTGGAAGGCGAGCAAGGCTTTGGTCGAGATTGACCGTGCGGACAGGTGGAGGGCCAGGATGAAGAAGTAGGAGCCTTGTCGTGTTCATGTGTAGGAATGGAGGGTTGTCTCGTACGGAAGATTGGATGCTGGTGGGATAGAGTATGATTAGGCTGTGGTGCTCATAGTAATTCGTAACATGTTCATATGCTTAATACAGATATCCAATATCTTCCATCATCATCCTCCATGAATAGACTCACAATCCCGTCCATTTCGTCCCCTTTTCCACCACCCACTCCGCTCTTAGAGGAGTATCAGCGCTACTCTCTCCCACCAACACCGTGTAAGAACCGGGCAGAGCGGTCCAACCTCCTCCTTCTCCTTCCTGCCAGTACGCAAACGCCCATCGATCGACCTGGAGTTTGACCTCTCTTTCTTCTCCTGGTGTGAGATCGCGCACCTTTACGAAGGCGCGTAGTGATTTTGTTGGTCGAGGAAGGGTTGGAAAGGAAGGAGGGAGGATGTACAGCTGTACGACAGTTGAACCGGTCAAGGTACCCGTGTTTTTGACACGGATCGAGGCGGATGCTTCAAGTGTGGATGAAGGAGTGGTAACGGAGAGAGAAGACAGCGAGAAAGTGGTGTAGCTGAGCCCATGCCTAGATTCATTCGGAATGTTCAATACTTTTCATCTCAGAGTGAGTAGAGCAATCTCACCCAAAAGGGAACAGAGGTGTTATCTTTCTCGCGTCATACCACTTGTAACCGACGTAGATACCCTCAGTATATTCGACGCGCAAGTCCTGACTCTTGAAGTTGAGGAACGCAGGAACGTCTTCATCCCTCTTGGGGAAAGTGAGGGGAAGCTTCCCGCTTGGGTTGATCGCTCCGAACAGGATCTCAGCCATCGCTCTCCCTGCTTCATTGCCCCCATACCAAACTTGGAGGACGGCGTTGACAGTATCGATCCAGGGCATAGCGAGCGCGGATCCCTATTCCACCTCGTTCAAACACGTATTCTCGCGCAGGACACAGAAAAATCGCACAGCTTGGAGGCACACTACTGTGTTCGGGTTGGCAAGCGACAGCCTGCGCACGACCTCATCCTGTAGACCTGGCATGAAGAGATTTGGCCTGTCGAAACCTTCGGACTCCCATTCGCTCGTGAGACCTCCGACAAAGATGACAGCGTCTGAATCGGCAGCTGCTCGCTCAGCAGCTTGAATTGCTTGCTCAGGATCGATCTTCAGGCAACCTCCCAGTCGCTTCAGAGAACCCATTCAGAATTGGGTTCGTTATAGGATATGGGAAACTTACAACACCAATCATCAAGGCTGGTTGAGAATCATCTCGATCGTTGGTGTTTGGAGGATTCGTGTTTGTGTACAGGACGTAGACCGAAAGCTTTTGCCCCTTCTTGTACTCCTTAACCGCCTTCTCCTCCTCAGTCCCTTGCCTATTTATTCAGGTCAATGTCATCGTCTAATCACTAAAGGACTAGAAATGCACCCATAGAAGAACTCTCCTGGAGTTTGTTTAGTCCAGTTGTCGATAATCATCTCCCCGTCAACAAAGAGCTTCGCCCGTCCAGAAACCGTCAATCCCCATTCCCATGGTCCATCTTCTTCCATCACCATCTCTCCTTTAAGCTTGATGCTCCATTCACTGCCCAAGCCTGGAGGGATGAAGTCGTTCAACTTGACTCTGGTGTCAGTTAGAACGTAAGAAGATTTTTCGATAGTCGCCTCTCCTGCGGCGTCGTGCGCGAAGAACGTGCATTTCCAACCTGGCTCCCCATCTGCCGTACTTAGTTTGTCCTCGAGGGTTGGAAGGTATTTATGAGCTGTTTGTCTCCGTCAGCCACAAATTGTAGTTTGGATGGACGTACCGTAACATCCCAGAGAGTAAGAGATTTCCGCGCCAATCTTCTTCGCTTGTTCCTCAATACCCTGGAAGGGCGTGATCACATAGGTTGGCTTCAAATTTGCAGATCCACCCCCGTTGATTACTCTTCCTTTCGCGTTCGGACCAACGACGAGCACCTTTTTCACCTTCTCCTTCTTGAGAGGGAGGATCCCTTTGTTCTGCAACAGAACCATTCCTTCTCCCGCAACCCTCTTAGCGAAGTCTCTCAACTCTGGTTTATCCCTCGAACGTTCGATTCCATCTCCATATACAGTTTCGGGAGATGTCTGTGCCATCTTCTGCACAAAGGTGAGGAGGTTGCGGACGCGATCATCTAACACTGCTCGAGTGGTGAGGCCGGCAGAGAGCGATTGTGAGACAAGTTGCGGTGTGCGCCACCTGCAGTCCTCGTTTTATTGAGCTGGACAGTGAGTGGAGATGAAACTTACTTAGGAGGACCTGGCATCTCCAAATCGAGCCCAGCATTCAATGCTGGTGCGACGGAGTAGGTTCCATGCCAATCAGACATGACTGGGCCAGTGTATCCCCACTCTTTTCGCAGAATGTTCTTCAGCAATGTGGCATCTTCAGAGGCATGAGTCCCATTAAGTCGATTATAACTATTTCACCTTTAAGAGTAAGTCGGGTTTGAAAGGGTGAATTCTTACGAAGTCATGTAGAACCAGGGACCGGCTTCCTTCTGTGCCCACATGAAAGGGTAAAGGTAGACTTCTCGCAGAGCTCGCTCGCCGATCACGGAGTCGACAGCAGTTCTTTTGTCTTCCATTTCATTCCCCACAAAATGTTTGATAGATGAAGCAACCCCATTCTCTTGCAGTCCTTTGACGTATGATGCTGTGATAGTTCCAGAGAGAAATGGGTCCTCCGAAAAAGCTTTCAACTTCTGTTAGTTCAGAGCATGAAGTCGAAGCCCTACTTACATTCAAAGGCTCTTCCGCCTAAAGGTGATCGCTGAATGTTGCACGTAGGAGCAAGGAGAATAACGCTCCCTTTAATCTTCGCCTCTTCTGCTAAAAACTTGCCCACATCCTTAATGAGGTCAGGTTGGAAAGTAGCAGCAAGAGAGGTAGCGCAAGGAAGACACTACAACCAAAGATTCCTCAGTCCTCACTTTTGTCTTGAGGTTGATGCAGAGCATCCAACAGAACGCATTACCTGTGCGGGAACGCTGATAAAGTGAGAGCTTCCTCTCACTCCATTAGGTCCGTCAGACATCCTGACGCTCGGGATATTCAATCTGGGGATCGCATTGGTATTCCACCAATTTGGCGCACCAAGCAGCGAGATCTTCTCCTTCAACGTTAGTTTTGCCAGGACCTCGTCTATCGATGCATCGACGAAGGAACGATCGAATTTGTCCATTGTTAACTTCCGATCCAGGGATATGAAAGGCAATGGCGTAGGCAGTGGCTCGAGGCACCTCAACTTTTATGGACGGAAGTGGACAGCGTGGGGGAGTTTTTGAGATGAATCTCTTGACCATAGAAAGCAAGATGATTCCGGCCAAAAGTCGGCACAAAAGTCGGAGTGTGAGAGATCGATGGATGGACGACTCCGTCACGACGATTTGAAAGTAAATAATGATGTGAGTTATGGCAGATACGGGGTTTCATGCCTTCTCCCTGAAAATGTTTGAACAGACGCGGATACTGTAGTCATAACTCTTGATAACTCGATTGCAAGAACGGTGTTGTGAACGCGGCTTACTGCGCCAAATAGCCACCGCTTCCACGTCTGTTCCAAGATATAACTGTGGGCGCCGAGTACGTGCGAATACGCAGTTGGACGCGGAACCTTTGACAAACGGTGAAGTGGAAAGCAAGACACGAACCAGTCAAGGCGATTTGGAGGGTTCAAGCACACGTATGAGGTGCACAACAATCACGTGATATTTTGAAGTTCGTTGTTTGAACGCTTTGAAACATGGCTGAGCATTGGGGGAACGAAAAGGTGGACTTTGGGTAGGATGGTGAAAACACATTTGAGGGATATGTACCACTAAATTGGCCCTGGTTGGTTATTGCGTGTGAGGTGAGCCTTTTTCATTCCCCGAGCTGAAGCATAATTGTTCGTCTTTGATTCACGAGTCTTCTTGCTCGTTTTTTCTTTGCTTTATGTAAAATTTAGCAATGTGAACGCGAGCGAATGACACGCAAGTAGCGGTGATTTAACTTGAGCTGTTGCCTCATCACTGCTGTGAACTGGGTTGGCTCGTTTGATGTGGTGCTGAGCTTCCTGCCCAGAACAGAAGATGACCATCAAGTTTTGACATACCATTTGGTGCTAGTTTGAAAGCCTTCTCTATGAACGACCCTCGGTATCGGCATGCAATGATGCAATCCAACGAAAGCGCTGCAGAACATTCTCGTTTTGCGCACTCGATTGAATTCATTTGTGACTATGCCTAACTCATTTTATAGAACTTCAACACCAGAAGTCTTCTGTGTCGTTAGGTCCAACACCTCCACCATTAAATACCACGCTGAACCAAGCCCCTTCATACGAAAGATCTCCTTCGTCCCCTGAACAAGCGTTTCAGTCTGCACTTAGAGGCAGAGCTTTGGCGTACCATCGTCCCAACATTTCATGTATTCGCTGGCATTTTCCTCCTCATCTATAAGCCGTAGAGCGCTAGTGAAATCGTCTGCGTCCCACTTTGAGTCGCCCCAGAAAAAGGTGAGGGAGATTATGAAGCCTCTATATGTCTCCCCCGCATATTTTTCCCCAACCTTCGGCCAGAGAGAGCGGTATCTGAACTGGTGCGAAAGAAAAGGTACTAGACTGTCAAGGTCGACGAAGATCCAATTGAGGCACAGCATCCACAAGAATGGACAGTCTACTAAGGAAAAGAGGATGTATGGAGATATCATGTTACTCCTTTCGTGACCTAAGAAATGTCAGGAATGCTCATGGACTATGTATTCGAAGCACCTCCATCGAGGACCAGTAGTCGTAGCCCTAACGAAACTTGTAAAACTCCGCTACATCAAGAGGTAAAAAAAACTTACCTTGAAATTTGGCAATATGGGAATCTATTGGTTTGGGGAGCACAATCATGTCCCGCTCAATTCCTTTCCTTCGGCGATCTCGCAACTCGAACCATAAACCCTGCACAAATGTTGTATGCTCGTGTAAATGAGAAATTAGATTCTGAGGTGGCAGGAGTGTACTGAAGCAGGATCTCAATCGTATTTGGCGTTGTTGAAAATGAGGGATGATGTAAGGGCGGTGTTCAGGATTCCTAAAAAGAAATGGGAGAGTGGACTTGAAGGCTTGCTCGGACAGTAGGCAGGAAGTGAATTGTAGAATACGCAATCTCTTCACTACTTTAGCATTTCTCAGTTCCACAAATTGACTCAAGTCCCATCCCTGAAGCTCGAGTCTATCTAACATCCGAAATTCTTTGGAGAGAAGGGAAGACAGATCATCGGATCTCCATCGGCGTGGTCCATCTCCCTGTGGACTTTGAATGCCCAGGCGCTGGAGAAGCTGCAGGCGCGCGATCACCCTCCAAATCGCATCTCGTCTTTTTTTCTGAGAGGGAGGGGCCAAGCTGATTATACTGATTTGGATGTTTGGACAGGACCCAAGAACGCGTATCCACACTGACCAAGGTCCAGCTGACAGATTGACGCATTTCATGTACGGCGCGAAAGTAGATGGATAACTTTGGAAAAGTTTTAAAGGATCGATGGGGAGCTTTTGAGGTTGAAAGATTCGATAGTTTGTCCCTGCTCAAAAACCTTCAGCATTCTTGTTACCCGTTTGCGAAAGATTTCGCACCAGGATGCCGAATCTTGAACTCGCCTATTATTTGAAACAGCTTGGAGAGGCCCACTTTCGAAAAGCGATGGCAAACGGACCGCACTGCTCGTATATCCCGAAAAAAAGGCGAAGATCCACGCAAATGATAGTACAGAGTCATTTTGTCCTTCATTTGCTCAAATATGTGAAAGAGGATTTCGTTTGGCAGCTGTAGGAAGGGATCATGCTCCCAAGCTTGGAAGATTTGAACTCGTAGCCTGCTACCAGAAATGGGATTTGCATGCAGTTGGATCGCAAGCGTAGGGCTGGTTCCATTGCATCTGACGAGACCAATGCATTCCGCAGAGGAGTTGATTCCGATGAAGATTTCATACAACAGAGGCGTTTGTAGGTCTAATTGAAGGACTGTCGTCGCTTCAAGATCAGCGTCCACTTTTGGATCCGGCATGACATGGAAAGTCGCAGGCACGATATTGACTGAGCAACCATTCCCTTCCCATTCACTTTTTGCTCTTCTGGTGAATTCTATAAGAGGAAAAGCGGTGGGTGGGTTTGGGGGACTCTCAACGATAGAAATCGAGACAAGTACTGGCAGCATGGGCTTGTGATGCTAATGTGCGTTGGGGATGTTGAGGGTTGGTTACTTAACAGAGATATTTGAGAGAGGAAATTTATGCTCCGGTACGGGCGCAACTATAACCTGAACTTGACGTTCAAGTTTTAGGAGGACCATCTGTTGCTCCAACTCCAAAATAATTCTATAGGCTGATTTAAATGAATCAAGTTCCTTTTGCTGCGCCTGTACGAAGTAGCCGATCTTGAGATGCCATCTCCCCGCTTTCCTGTATGGGCGAACACCAAAGAACTGTGAAGTTGCTTGATGACGATATATTATCCAATGGGTAAAGAGAGTAAACTATGAAAAGTCGTGTACAAGCATGGCATCGGCTGTCTGCAGATTCTCCGGCATGTCCTCGTTGTCGGGGGAAGACCAGAATCCCGATTCAGGATTTCCAGCGAAAGATGTTGGGCAATCCAACCCATCAAACGCGATGCCTAATTCTTCATTGGTCCTTGAGTTAGAATGCCAATGAAGACGAGCGCGTTGAAGCAACGCTCTAGTTTCCGCGTCGTCCCTGAATTGTTTTGTTGACATAGTAGTTAAAATCGCATCAGACGCTGTGCAAAGTGTTATTGTTACCACCAATTGAAGAGTAACATCATGGACATACTCATTTCGAGGCGTGAGATTTCGTTTGGGCCCATAGATCCACCAGACAGAAGTATAATTCGTATGTCGAGCTCCTTAAACTCATCGAGACTACTCCACCGAGCTCTTAGCGGAAATAAAAAGTGAAACTGGTACCATTGCTGGTTCTCTCTTGCAAACTCGACAACGAAGACGCAGCGACCATTCTCGACACAAACTGTTTACTCTCTTGCCCTTTAGCACTTCTCATTCCAAAAGTGGACAACGCACCATTCCAGATGTGCCCTCCAGTATCAAGGCATACTGACAATTCTGGATCATAGCTATCGATGGAAGGGTTCCAAAGGAGAGTGCCAAGACCAGAAGTCGCAATAACATGTCCGTCCCAATGATGTAGCGCGTTCCAGTCCTCTCCTCTGCCGCCTCGAAACTGAAACATCCTGCGCTCCATAGGTTCAGACTCCCTCATTCCTCGATGGTAGACGAAGATGGAAGGGACCGAGCAGAGGAACACCTTTGTTTCGCTGAGCTCGATGTAGTCGTTCCGAACGGGTTCGTCATGTCGAATGGTTTCGACTAATTCACGACGGGCAAAATCGTAGAGAAAAATTGCGTCCTGAGATCCCACTGCGAGGTAAGGGTATCGTGCCCTTTTAAACCTCGGTTATTCAAGAGATCGCAATATCAACAGAAACCACACTTGAAACATCGTCCTGAAGCTGGAGGCTTCCAATGAACATGGAGGATGAAGAGATCCTCAGATTCTGTTTCAGGTCGGACACCTCGACTGTCAGGTGGCAAAATGACGTCCTTTCTTCTCCAAACCATGAATCCTTTGCCGGAAGCAGTGATGATATACCCTTGACTGAGAAGGTTTTAAACGCAAAACCTGCGAGACGAAAAAGGGCACACCTCACTTCGACATGTGGAAATCTTCCCACTTCTGGGGATGTCCACACGCAAGTTGGAATATCGGGGCGTAAATCGAACGCCTGAATTACTCCGCCATCACCAGAGAGTATGAGAAGTGGATGGTCGCCCGAATGGTCGATTTTAAATCGCCACACTCTTCGTCGATCAGTTACGATCCATTTTTGTCGGTATTTTCCTTCAATCCAATTTTTGGCGAGACGCCGTCTTTTTTTCACTGAGACGCAGCATTATTCAAGTTCGTAGCAAAATGCCATATAGACGAACCAAATTCTTTCCAACCATTCAGCTGCCTGAGGTTCGAATACAACTCCTTCTGATTCTTCAAGATGAACCTGAGTTCCTCATCCATAGCGTCAAAATCCCGTAATGGCTCCAACTTTCCCGCCGTTATTCCAGCGTCAGACGCAGTTGGAATATTCAGATAGCCTTTATGAAAAGCAATGGACCGATAAACGACGCTGGGATTATGGTCCACGATCGTTTTAAGGGTCGAATGAGTGAGACGCAATAAAAATATGGAAGTTTCATCGAGATTTGATACAATGAGCAACAGTATCTCAGCAGGAAGCTCTAGAAACATCATAGTCTCTGAGCTGGTTCGACTAGACCACTAGATCGTAGTTTGCTGGTGACGTCCTCACACCGGCCAGGTTGCTGTGATGGACCGTCGGAGGTCAATAAAACTAAGCAGGCAGTCTGAGCCAGATAAATGTGTAAGTGAGCAATCTGGCAATTCCTGAAGCCGACCCATTAATTGAGAGATAACAAGTAAATCCGACCGCCGTTAGATTGGTGGCAAATTTTCAGCGAGAGTTGCAACCACACGACGTATTTGATCCACCTATACAAGGATGCGGATCGAGAAATGTAAGCTCTCAGCTCTTCCGGTTCGGTTTTCGGAGCTCATATGGACGCGTGTGCAGGTTTTTTCTGCTCCTCAAACATCTATCCTGCTCATGGAATGACCTTTGTTCGAAATGATGCCAAAATCTTCAGATTTTGTCGGAGCAAGTAAGCAATGGAGGCGCTTGAAGCAGGAGGAGCCTTGACAGAGAAGTCTAGATGTCACAAGAATTTTAAGATGAAGAGAAATCCGCGAAAGGTCAGGTGGACGAAAGCTTTTCGGAAAGCAGCTGGAAAGGAGATGACGGTGGTACGTCCACTCTTTGTTGTTATAAAAGGCTTAAGGGGATTCTGTCGTTTAGGATTCAAGTTTGGAGTTTGAGAAGCGCCGAAATGTGCCAGTCAAATATGACCGTAATTTGGTTCAAGCAACCACTACTGCCATGGAGCGTATTCAAGAGATCAAAGAACGCCGTGAGAAGGCATTCTTCAAAGCACGGTGGGTTCTATCGCGTCTACATCTAGCTCTTGCTGAACTCATGTGGCACAGAATGTCCGCCGCCAACCCCGTTTCCCTTTATTCTGATGCCCTGGAAGTCGCTCGCGGTCATCACGTTCTTGGCGTCTCACCTTCTGAGAAGACTCTCAAAGCTATTGCAGCGGCAGAAGCGCGAATTGCAGAGCGTAAGGCAGAGAAGGAGGCGAGGACACAGAGCCGAACCAAGAGCAAGGACGTCGTCATGGATCTTAAACCGGAGGTCGTGGTAACGGCGGAGACCAGCTTGAGCCAGGCTATCACTGATGCATTGAAGGTATCGGAGGACACAATAGTAGAGAAGAAGAAGGTCAAGGTCAAGGCCTCTAACAAGAAGAAGGTGAAGAAAACTGCCTTGCTGCCTTCTTCTGGAGCATCCATGTCGATGCAGGTTGACGCTTGATGCTGAGGCCTCTGACTTTACACTGTGTCTTTCGTAGGCTCTTTTCTGTACAGGTTGTCGTTATTGCAAATTTTGAGTCCATGTTCATTTTATTTCCCAAATGATCGTAACAAACACGAGGTAGACAGAAGTTGGAATCGTCCTTTATAGTAAATCTAAGATTCTGGCTCTTATAACAGGAAGGATAAAGCTCCAGCGAAGCAAGCCATCAGAAGAATGGCCGAACGAAAAGAGCGTGCGGCGCCGTTATCGTGTCCTGGATGTGAACTGGTGTTACTTCCATTGACATTCTGTGATCCAGTAGAGACCGAGGAATTCGAAGATGGAGGTACCCCTGTCTTTGTGTTATTTAGGAGGAAGTTAAACATGTCCTCTGTGAAAGGGGCTAAAATCACAACATCAGAAGTCGAGACCAGAAAGCGGATTTACTTGCCAATAGCCATTTGATTATGCGCCGGTAGGGGTTCCGGTCCAGGAATCTGCACGAGCTCGCATAGTTTCCCCCCAGCTTGCTCAATTAGGCTCTGGATCGTTTCTCCCTTCCCAACATTCGAAGAACCCTCATAGTCTTCCGTTCCAACCTGTTTGGTGCGGCTTCAGAGCAGCTACGTTTGTTTGGTGAATGAACGCACGTAATGACGAATGGGGATGTTGAGGAGTTTACTCCAATCCGTTTCATTTGAAGGTTCGCCAGCGCTCTAGCGGCAGGTTTCAGCCAAGGAAGGCGTAAAATCGAAGCATACAATTGCTGCTGCTGCCCAAAGATCAGGACGTTCAACGAGTAACTTCCATGCAGCGCGAGCTCCGAGAGAGTAGCCCGAGATATAGACGCGAGTTCGATCGACCTGAGGATAGGTGTCGAAAACTCTTTGAACAACGTTGAAGACACCATCGTCGTTCCATTCCGGCCTGGAGATTTGTTGACTGAGGCACAAACATACACAAAGACGGGAACGCACACAACTCCAGCTTGCGTTTGATTTGGAGCCAAGGGGAGAACGGTCAAAAAGGATTCAGCAGCAAGGGTGTTGGCTGGCGTAACATTCCCACTGTAGTACTGCAGCAGAAGTTTGCCCGCGCCGTTCCAGAGCGTTTTCGTGTCAAGTTCACCTACATGCGCCATCAAGGCCGAGGCAACCGGGCAAGCTGAGGAAGATCTCACCAGCGTCTCCATAGCTCCCTGCTCCGTGTAAAAAGACGTTGACAGGTACTTTGCCTGTCTGAGCTGTCTCGCTTGCCGGAAGATGAACTGCGAATGGGTAGTATTCGCCTTTTCAAATATCAGTGCTTGATGGAGCATGAGTTTTGATTAAAGAATCACCTAGCGTCGTATCGTGTTCCAAAGGTACTTGGGCGATTGAAGATCCAAATAGAATGGACAAGAGTAAGAAAAATATCATGATGGCTTACTATACTCTTGTGACAGGAGAAGTAGCACTCTGAGCTATTGGATCGAAGGAAAAATAGAGTGGAGGGGAAGGGAAGAGGATCCTCGTTGCCCGCTTCTCTTTTTGTACCCAGCAAGCATCCTGTTTGCCACTGAAGTGTAACCCAACGTCCCCGGCATACAAAAACATTCCCCTGAAGATCAGAGTGCCGAACGGCCGCCGACTCGAAATAGATGTTAACAACATGTCTCCAGTGGCCAAAAACCTCGGATGTTCCCTTCTCTTCTTCGGCTGTCACAGAGGCTTTGTAGCCCTTGTCCGACACGGTGAGTTCAAGTTTCTGTAAATGTTGAGGTTGATTTGATGACCAAGGAAGTTTAGTCAACAGGAAGAGCTCCAGTTGTAAGGGTTGTCTAAATGTCTAAATTATCAAACGGAACGTCCCGCTCTAGGTCTTGAAATATGACCTTCCTGACTGGGAGCTTTGAGCTATGTATGAAAGTTCCTATAACTATAATGATGGGAACTATACTTTTCTCGTATCAAGAAGAAGTCTGGCGTTAATTAAGTCACCAGTTTTGTATATTGCCTTCTGTCAGGATTGCTAGGTTGTTGCACAAACCTTGGCCGCAAGCAATGGACCAGGTAACGCCCATCGCGTGTCGCAAACAACAACACCACTCCTCGATCCCCCTGAACTCTCACGGAGAACACACCAATGTTAGCCGTGATCTTCATAAATATATTCAGAACAGTACCAGTGACACAGGCAAACTGGCACCGACAAAAATCGACACGAGATGAACGAAATCTGCGTATTTCACAAACGAACTCGTAAAGTTGAGTACGAATCTGAGTCAATACTGAAGGCACAACGCTCAGCGTTCAATTTTTTACGACAATTTGTGTGCAAAATGGGGGCTGAATTTCTACTTGCCGTAGCCATGGCAACGCGTTTAATAACAACAGGTTATGAAATTTGCAACGGGAGAAAATATGAGAAGAAAGCAGACAAAAGGTCTTGGCACAATAGCTCACCAAGCCTGTCCTCCTTGCCCTGATGCGAGCTGAGCCTGACCTTTAAAGAAATCTCTCAGGATCTCATCAATCCTAGCACTCGACACTTCTTCTTGACCAGCATTAGCGGCTGGGGTCTGCGCCGCTGTCTCAGCAACAGGTTCATCAGGGACGCGTAGATCCGTCATCCTGCTCTCCAACTCGGCCTGAGCCTCTTCTGCCATCCTATCCTGTTCGATCTGCTGAACTCGAGCCCGACGGAGGGCTTCTTCAGCCGGCGTTTGGGGACGCGACGAGAGGTTGGACTTGGGAAGGGACGAGTTCGCTGTCGCTGTCGGATGTCGAAGAGCAGTCGGTCCTGCCGATGGAGTGGTGGGTTCGGAGCTGAGGAGGGTAGGATCAATTTCCATCCGATCATCCTTCTTCTCACCGTCTGCGACTTCAGCAGCTTTCGTCCCTTCTTGGCCTTGCGTTTCTGCGGCAGCATCGGTCGTTGCGCTCTTGGTCCGTTCGAGTTCGGCGGCTTCTGCTGCCTTCTCCTCCGCTTCCTGCTGTTGGACCAACTCTTGTTCGATTCGCTCCTCCTTTCGACGAATGAGGGATTGGCTAAGCGTGTGTACTTGCGTCCTCTTGTGCTCGAGTTCGGAGGCCAGTTTCTTCGCTTGATCTTCGAAACGTTTCTGTCCCACCCAGTCAGTGGCATCCTGCTAACGTGCTCAGAAGACGAACCTTGATAATTGGGTTGGCGGCACGGCCGACTTCCGCTCTCTTACGAGTCAAAGCATCCTCGAGATCTGTGATTTCATCCTCCAACATCTCCAACCTCTGTCGCTCCTTAGTCGCAGCTTCGTCTTCTTCACCACCTTCTTCCTCCCTGTCTTCCTCATCCTCACTATCAACGTCTGAATCATCCTCGTCCTCGCTACCGAAGAGCCCGCCATCCCCATCCGTATCTTTCTCTGCCCCGGCAGCACCCGCCTCATCGTCGTCAAATTCAGCCATTGCTTTCTCAATATCAGCTTGCAGTTCAGGGTCGAAATCGCCCTCATCCTCCTCATCTTCCTCTTCCTTGTCGAATGCCATCGGAGAACCGTCCTCTCCGCCTAGTTGTGGATCAATAGTTTGGTCAATGTCCTCATCCGAGTCATCGAGATGAGCAGGAACGAGTTCTACATATCCCTATTAAGTCTTTGCTGCCCTTAAAGCAATGAGAAAAAGGCAACTAGCCCCATTCATGCCTTTCAGCCTTTTGATCCTCCTGTAAAAGCTTCTCAACGACGCGTTCGACCTCTTCGATGGTCTATCCGCAGATGTTAGTACAGTACGCGTCGTGAGGTGGGGAACAACGTACTCGCTTGCTCACGCGTTTTTTGAACCGCCTCTTCCGAACATGGTGCATAGGAGGAGTTATTCCGTGAGGATAGACGTAATCTTCAATGTTGAAAGGTTCGTGGACTTCGGGACGAGAATTAGTCGCGTTATCTTCAGGAATAGGATCCGCGTCGAGGATCAACATCTTCGTACGACCTCAACCTATGCTTTCTCATTGAAATATGTAAAAAGACGTACTTGAGAAATGTCGCCAACTTTGAACAAGTGACGATTATCCAACGTCTTGCTGCTCTCGATGATGCATGGCAAGTCCACCAGTTTAGCATTCCAACTCTTCTTCCCCAATCCAAACACCGCTCTCCTACTATCCTTAAACCTAAACCAAACGTCCTCTGCCTCCTTCTCCCCTTCCCCTCCTGCACCATCACGCATCCTTTCACTCTTCTTCTTCTTCTTCCCTAAACTCCTATTTCTGATCATCTCCCTCAACTTTTCAGCATCCTCTCCATCCGGCATTCTCAGAATAAAATGCTCGTCAAAATGCAAGGGCTCATCATAATCGCTTTCCTCCTCATCGTCCAGCTCCCGATCATAGCCCTGCATCAAAGCATTATAATGTGCCTGACCGGGTCCTCCCTTTTTCAACTTCAACTTGACCCTGGCGTTCTTATCCTTCAACGAAGTCGAAGCAGCAGGAGCCGGAGCACCATCCTTGATATTGAGAGGGCGCAGAGCTCCGGTTGAAGAGCGCGTGGAAGGACGACGCGCTGGAGGAGCAGGGACCGGTTTCTTCTTCAATGGGACTTTGGACGTGGACGCCTTTGGAGTAAGACTGGGAGGCTTAGTTCCTGACCCAGAGACGAGTCTAATCCTTGGTGCGGCGGGTGTTGCAGCTGCTGTTGGAGCACTTGAGGATTGGGATAGAGAAGGATCGAGGGGTATCTGGCTGCTGGGTGCTGAAGCAAATGGGGAGTCGATGTCCATACTGTGTGAGCGTGACCCTTTCTAGACTGCTGTGTTACGCTGATTTATGGTTGCTGTTACAAAGATTTAACGTTTGACAACTTATTTGAATTAGCGATTAGACAAGGAGAAGCGCAGCAACTGCCATGACTTGCGTCTAACTGGTGTTTATTGAGACCAGGCGACTTTATTGGGAGTGGAATAGAAAATCTTTGTGATGTCTATTATAAGTACGTCATTCTTACAAAGACTTCCGGAGCCCGTCTCAGAATGCCATGAAGTGTGCGATCCATACATTTGACTGTCCATTTATACATCGGAATAAAGAAAGGCAACACCTACACGGTGTTCTCAAAAGGAATCTCTACATAGCCACTGCTTTGAACTTGATTAAGTCTTATTCAGCACATCAAGCGTTATCTCTGTGCATGAACCATTATTGATCAGAAATGCATGCGCAGTGAATAGTCGCCTTAAACGGACGGACACCCAATCTACCTGCTTTAGACTTGGAGACCTCCCACCGGAACTGCAGTTGCATGTTGTGGAGCACCTGTACTTTTCCAGGATTGCTGGCTCGACATCCGACCTCCTCGCTTTTAGCCTTGTTTCCAGACGGTTGCGGTCGCTCGTCATCCCTTTTCTTTTCGAGACAATATCTATCCAGGTCCCCAAAGAACTTACTGTGGAGCCTTTGGCCAACGTTCTCCCTCCGACTTGTATACTTGCCGCCAAAAGAGTCTGCGTTCGTTTGGAGAGATTGTGGACAGCTCATTATCTTCGCCATCGGCTGTCAGAGTTCTTACATTTCCCCGACAACAATATACGAGATGTGAATATTATTACCGGCATGACAACGAGCATATTAGGAGGTGGCATCAATACCGAAGTGGTCCTGCAACAACTGATGCTCGTGATCCAATCTTCTCCTTCCGTACATCTTTTGGCGCTCGAAAACGAGGGTACTAATGGTTTTGGTCTTTTTAATCATTGCTTTGTGAGCATGCAGCAGCGATTCACGCTGCATACTCTAGTTCTCAAATCGCCATGGTTCACTGACTGGGCAGACATTGTCGCTGCTTTTCCATTACTTCAGACGTTGCTACTTCACTGCTGCGAACTGCTCGCTCAGCTGGACCCTTACCCCACCTTCCCACCCTTACGAAAGCTAGAAATCATTCGCGTCCGAGCGCCGAACCAACCGGGTTGGCTCTCGATGACCACCCTGCAAGAGCTTCTGTCCACTGTTTCCTCTTCGCTCGAAACACTGTCTATTCGTCACTGCCTCATCACTGACGAAACCAAGCGAGACGACACTCCGGCAGTGTTGGGTAACCTGAAGAAATTGAACAGGTTGGAGCTCTTCGAGATCCAACGATTCTACGTCGATATTCTGCCAATCGACGTAATTCTCGAACGATTCGCAGCCTCCACGACCACGGTACTTGTCCTGGAGCAACTTGTCCAGTTTCCTGAACCAGATGTGACTATCGAGTATCCATGGGCAGTTGCATTCCCACAGAGCGAAAGGCCAACAGATTTCGAGTTTCAGTCAACGACTAATAAAACCGAGCTTTGGGCGTACGCTCTGCATTTGATAGCGTACCAAAAACGACGAGGCGATTGGAAACTTCTGCAGGAAGTAGTTCTGGGATCTCAAATAAGCGCGACGGTTTGGGGTGACGCGGATCACAGCGCAGTCAAGTACATTCCAGTATTGAAAGAGTTGGGTATCCATGTTCGCACTCATAAACAATTATGACGTTCTACGTTCGTGCTCTGTTCTGTTCTATCGATCATTATTTTGAAGTGGGTATGCAAATTCAGTTTGAGTCTAAGTAATGTAGCAGTGGTGGTTACATATACCAATAGTGATGCTGCTCAGACATCTAACAATGACAACGTTGCCCACA
Source organism: Atractiella rhizophila (assembly GCA_021432655.1). Taxonomy (NCBI): domain Eukaryota; kingdom Fungi; phylum Basidiomycota; class Atractiellomycetes; order Atractiellales; family Hoehnelomycetaceae; genus Atractiella; species Atractiella rhizophila. The sequence continues at coordinate 24,365 of MU271211.1, read as the reverse complement.
TGTAGATAGGAATGACAATATTATCGTTCTGATTTGAAGTGGCCTCCAAGAGACCCGCAAGAACGACTGCTAATAGATACTTGGTGGCCTATCCCGTTCGCGTCAGCCTGTGCGCAGAATGAGACTTGTACAAAAGGGGGAGGCGTACACTAAAGTATTCCACCAATCCAAAAAAACGAATTAAGAGTGCAACAAAATGAACGGAGAGCACGAAGGCGATGGTGCCTTCGACAGTTTTTGAGGTTCCAGGCCAACGAAGTCGACCAATTTTGCGACCTACAATCGACGCCTAATCATTCATTCGTCAGATACCTTATACACAAGACGAGGAGAGAATGTAGAAAATTGTACCAAAGCGTCGCCGACACCGAGGACTAATAAGCCAGTGTACTGCTTTATCCCGTTCCCTTCCAGCCACAACGCTCCCCCGCATCCTGTGAGAAGGAAGAAATGGCTCATGATGACTGGTCCGGCATCCTTTGCGTCCACGAACTCAGCGAAGAAAACGTGCATGGCTCCTCCTATCGGATATAGAGCGAAGTACCGTGCATACTCAGCGAAAGTGAAGATGGAGAAGGCGAGGGAGAAGGCGAGGGAGGTAAATGCGGGCTGTTCCAAGTAAGCACATGAGTTTGTCTGATGTTGTAAGAGGGAGGGACGCACATCTACCACGATCCCTGGCGCAAAGAGAGCGACAGCCAGAGCATGAAAGAACTTTCTCCTGAGATTGAGGCTGACATGACCCCTCCTCTCGAGCGCGTCCTTTCCCTCTCCATCCTTCGACGTCGACGCATTGACGCCCACACCGGCTCTCCGCATCTTCTTCATCTTCGCAAACTTGCTCTGCCACCCTCCGACGGCGAGGATGACGACAGCAGCCCAATAATAAACCAACATGATCCTCTTCCACCTCGTCCACCCAATCCCGCCCCTCTCCCCGTCCCTCTCCGCCCCATCGCTCCCCAAAAACACCCACTTGAGGACCCAAGCCCAAGGTCTGAGCAAGGAGATTCCACGGCCGAGGATCCAGCCTTCCCAGAGTCCGAGGACGAGGAAGACGATGAGGACGAGGCCGAGGTAGACGCCGGCGGCGAAGAGCTTGCGCATCCTCTCCCTCTCCGACGGCGTGCTCTTCAGCCGGTACGACCGCTGTTGCCCCAAGTGTCGGGACATGATGAGCATGGGCGCGAGACAGAAGCCGATGAAGAAGGAGCCGGGGATGAGCATGTGTTGGAAGGATACGAGTGCGGTCGGGTTTCGGAAGAGGGAGGGGATGTGAGGGTGGCCTCGGGGGAAGTACCACTTTGTGATCGCTCTTCGTCAGTCTATGCTATTGCGGATTGGGGGAGGGGGGGGGGACGCACTCGAGAGATGGAAAGCCGTATGAATTCGATGAACAAAGCGTTTCCGGTCCCACTCACAATGCTCAGCTCGCCGAGAGTGAAGCCCCGTCGGGCTAATCGAGAGATCATATAATGGCTCGACTGATAGACGAAGCTGCTGAGGGCTGCTTCCCACGGACGAACGTGAAACAGCCTCCATGTGTGTTCGCCCATCGCCCACAACAATGCGCCTACGAGGGCGGAGATGCCGATCGAGAGCGTGTTGGCGCCGAACCACCTCCGGGTGTTACTTCGAGAGATGACGGATGGGAGGAGGAAGAAGGAGGCGAGGGAGATTTGGAAGGCGAGAGTGAGAGAGAAATGAACATGATCCCTAACAGGATGCTCTACCTTCCAAGAGCGGGTCGGTGGAGGAGATGGGGGGTTCAGCGGACTGGGTTGTGGATGCGAAACCTTGAGCGAGCCAGATTTCGGGAAGTGTGGATAGGCCTGGAAGAGGGGGAGTGCGGTCTCGGAAGGTGTCCCAGTAGCAGCCTCCGGCGAGTAGGATGGGCATGGCGAAGCTGAACATGCTCCCATCATCTGCCAGCTTCGCGGAGCGATAACCGCGTTCATCGGTGAAGGGAACCATGAGGTAGGAGTCGGGAGTGAGTCGAACGATAGAGATTAGGAAGACAAAGAGAGAACAGAATGCGAGAAAGCTTGGAGGGAGCGGAGATGTTGGGAGGGTAGAGAAACGATAGACGAGAAGGGTGAGGGAGAAGCAGAGAATGAGTGTGGAAGGGATGAGAGAGAACCTGAAATAGAGCCTGAGCGACTTGGCGCTGTCTTGCTTTGCTTCCACGCAAGGCTCTTTCTGAACCTCCATCGATGACCCTCGACGAGCTTGTAGCTGAGCGTCATCCCTGGAGGTTCTTGGATGGCTAGGGGGAATTGGGGAGTGGCTGCGTTTGATGGTTTCCCTAGGAAGTTTGAGAGGAGACCTCGATCGCTTGGACCCTCGTGCCTTCTCCTTCTTGCCTACTCTGCCCTCTCTCTCTCCTCCGCCACCGAAAGAGTAAGGTGACGAGGAGATACTGTTCTGAAACTCCGAGACCATGCCTTCGAGAGTCGACTGCAACCCGGGCTTTCGATCGGGCACCTTCCTCTCCACGAGGAGCTCATGAACAGACGTGCGCTCCTGTCTCTTAGGGGTCGGAGTGGGCGACGGGCGTCTTGGAAGGGGTTCTGAAGCCTGTACGGAAGGTTCTATGGGCGTGACAATGGTTGGGGCGGCTTGAGGAACTTGACAAAGCTCGCGTTGAGCGGAGCAGCAAGGTCTTCGAACTTCCACTTTCCCTCGATCCCATCCTCGTCCAACGCACCAGGTGCCTCTTTCTCATCAGCAGTCGCCTTATCCTCCTCCTCCTCCTCGCTGTCAGAGAAGCCCCTCGGTGCCATAGTTCGTCTCTGAATTACTAGCGAAACTGCTCGTATTCCCAACATCCCTCTCCTTCCCCTTCCCCTTCTCCTTCCCCTTTGCCCTCTTCAAAGCCCTATGCGCCGCCTTAGGAGAGCTGTCAGGGGACGACCTTGTGCTGCTGAGCTGGTTGTAGAGCTTGGAGTACGAGCTGAGGATTGGATCGAGCGAGTGGAGGACTGAGGTGGCTGAAGCGGTGGAAATATGGGGCGACGAGCGCGCGGAGGCGTTCTTTGACGTGGAAGGGGAACTCGCCCGTGACTGGGACAGCGCGTAGAGCGACTCTGGTAGTGCCATCGCCTGCACCTTTCGTGGATGCGATGAAGTTATGTGGGTGGTTGGGGAACGGCAATACCTGATACCAGGAGGAAAAGCGACAAAAAAATATTGGGTCATGCACCAAAAAGATGACCTCCTGCCCGGATTCGAACCGGGGTGATGAGAAAGTCTGGAAATCAGAATCTCAGATGCTACCGCTACATCACAGAAGGCTCGCTTATGTCTCAAACCCTTAGTACAAGCATACAAGCAAGACTAGATCATGTCTTGTGTATTCTTTGCACAACTTTAGCTGGAACCGGCCACAAATCTATTGCCACCGTGTGGAACGTACTAGCAGGTCAGCATAGCAGCAACCGTCAGAACCCGTACCGTTTACTGTGGGTATCTCCTGGCTTCATTCATCTCATTTACCATTCATGCTCACAATTTCAGTGCGACAAACAAATATTGACGATTGAACACGGCCGAAGACGATTCCAATCCTGACTGCATTGTAATCATGGTGCCTATCAATCTGGTTATCGATCTCATAGTGAGTATTGCATCATTCAGCCCTCTCAGTTTTTTTTTTCGGTATTTGGGCAAAAACATATCTTCATTTGTCCAATAGTCGATGCCCAGTACGCAATATTGATGTCTATAAACCTGAGATTGGTTTATAACAACTCCGCCTCATTGTCATTGACAGGCGGAATAGACACTTCTTCAGTCATCGCATGGATCACAACGCTGATGCGGTATAGTTCCACTACAGTCGACCATAATTTCATCCACATTACAACGTACGAGCAGCAACTAGCATCAGATGCTAACAGTGGTGAGGGTTTAGCAATGTCAGGAGCATGCATCATGAGAACAGGGGTATTCCTTCGCGGAGAGAAAGCTCATTATTTTTTCACTTCGACACGAAAGTCCTACCAACGAGTGTTGTATTTTATGAGTAGTCAGAAGTACCTCTAGCACTAGCTCCATATGCTAGTGGAAGCTCCTGAGCGGCACGTAACCCCTGAATGAAACACTCCTCCTCTTTGGTGAAAACACGACACTTGAGCACCCACCTAGGCTGCCCGCTTCCACTCTATTTGCGTTACATTTGGCCTTCTAGCTCTATGGTTTCGTTTGTTGGTTGTGGTGGTTATGAGTGAGAGTGATCGGCGGAAATGTGGCAGAGCGATGAAGTAACAACCAAGTCTCAGAAAGCATCTCCAAACCAATCAATCTGTCGGATCAACGCCCTTGTGAGCATCCATCTTATCATTTACAGCGAGGGTAGGCACTGGCTGACCATGAATCCTCGTCCAGCCAACTCACTCCGACGACCTCGTTCGTTATCGTCGACTTCGCCTTCCAACGAGCCCCCCCTCAAACGTCCCCGCAGGTCTCAACCGGCTCCCATCCCTCCTTCCACCTCCCAAGCCAACAACCCGATGAAGTCTCCCTCAGCCAAATCAGATTCCCTGCCCGAAAGAAGCGCTCTCAAACCAGCTTTGGCGGCCTCAGCCACCAATGGAACGTCCAATGGACTTTCCATCTCTCTGAATGGGAAGGGCAAAGAGAGGGAGAGGGAGATTTGGGAGGGAAGCGGGTTCGAGAGAGAGGAGGTCGTGAGACTTAGCTTGCAGATGTTGAGGGACGCTGGTTATGCGTGAGTACTACTAAGCTTTGTTTCCTTGATTTCAGATGTGAATTGGGTCGTTTCGGGAAAAGGGAGACAGCGGAAACGCTACAGAGAGAGTCGGGGATCAGTCTAGAAACTGACACCATCACTGCTTTCAAACATGGCATTCTGAATGGCCAATGGGAAGCTATTTCAAAGATTCTCACGGACGGAGCTCTACCCCTGAATTCGAAGGAAGCATTGACAGTACGTTCTACGTCATCCTTCATGTCTCCCTGGGCTAACCACATTCTTCCATAGAATGTCAAGTTTCTCATAGCTCAGCAGAAATACCTGGAGTTATTAGAGAAGGGAGACGACCGGAAAGCTATTATGTGTCTTCGGAACGAGATAACACCCCTTAACCATAACGTCGACAAAGTCGCCTTTCTTTCCAGGTTAGCCTCCACTTATAAGGGAATGCCTTTGTTTACTCGAGAAACAGCCTCATGATGTCTCCTGTCGAAGATATCAAGGAGCGGGCTCATTGGGATGGCGCGGCAGGTAGTTCACGACAGCACCTTCTCACATCAATACAAGGTCCGCAGTCTCTCTTCCTCCACACTATATCTCATCTATAGCGCTTGGATAGCAAACATACCCCCTTCTCTCATGCTCCCACCACGGCGTTTCCTCTCCCTTCTACAACAAGCCGTAAAGCACCAAGAGAAGGCATGCTTATATCATCTCCCTCGGTCGACTCCCTCGCCACCACACCATTCCCTCCTGGTCGACCATCGCTGTCCCTCAACACTGTTCCCAATACGGAACGCAGATACGCTTCGCGCCCATCGAGACGAAGTCTGGCTTTGTAAGTTCAGTAACGACGGTCGACTGCTCGTTACCGCAGGAAGGGACAATCGAGCGATTATTTGGGCGGTCCCTGATCGGCCAGGAGACAGTTGGAGGATCCTTTGGGACCTCGACGACCATGAATACCATGTCATGGTGGTGGCGTGGAGCCCCGACGATACGTTGCTCCTGACGAGTTGTGAAGAGATCATTCGCATGTGGCGGGTATCGGTATGCATCCCTATCCTATTCCCCTCTCTATATAGATGAATGGTGATTGATGGACTGTGGTAAAGGATGGAAAGCTTCTCAACCGAATAGACCAACACACGTATCCCATTGGCTCCCTCTGTTTCCTCCCTGACGGTCAATCCTTCGTTTCCTGCAGCATGGACATGAAGGTGCTCTTCTGGGACCTCTCCGGACAAGTCACTAATATGTGGACCGTCTCTCCCACTCGACTTGTCGAGATGTGCATCTCACCCGATGGCAAGCGTCTCGTGGTCGTTGGACGTGCAGAAATACCGCTAGAAGAACTCAACGGAGGGGTAGGTGGCAGGGCTGGTCGAGGGGGCTCGTCTAGCTCAGATAGCAGTGATGTCGCTTATGGAAGGATGATGAGCACTAGCGTGACGAGACTAGAGCGGAGGATCCACTTCTACGATGTGGAGAATATGCGGGAAGAAGGACCATTTCTTGTTCAGAAGAACGAAATGACTTGTGTGGACATCTCCAAGGACTCGAAGTATGCCATCATCAATCAAGCTCCTGACGTGCGTCAATTTCGCTTCTGGCTCATTTAAACAAGCGCTTACATAAAATTGTAGGAGATCCACCTCCTTGATTTGGACCGGCGGAAGATTGTCAAGACGTATAAGGGTCAACGGCAGTTCAAACAAGTCATAAGGTCGTGCTTTGGGGGGGACTCGCAGAATTTTATCGTCAGCGGAAGTGAAGGCATGTATTCTCTTTCTCGCTTCATGTGGAAGTCGCTCATGTTAAGGATGAAAGACGGTCTTATCTACGCCTGGCATCGCTCCGAATCTGAACCTATCCAGGTCTTGAAGGGCCACACCAAGGGTTGCGTCAACATGGTTCATTGGAACCCTGCTCATCGAGCGATGATGGCGAGCGCAGGAGACGACAATACAGTTCGAATTTGGCTTCCTGCCGAAGAAGAGAAGGATTCTACCAGCATGGATGTCGGACCATGATCTTACGATAACTGCAATTTTTCCTCATTTGGAGTTCAGTGAATGTAGAGTTTGGAAGTTGCATGTATTAACAGTCTTGGTCTTTGTCCCTCCCCGCTCTGCTCTGTTTCAGTTTCAGCTCCTACTCATCGTTAAATCTATCCGTTCCTGGTCTGTCATCCTTTTCCCCAATCGCTCGCTTCATTTTTTTGCTTCGTTTTTCCTGAAATCAACTTTATCCACCCCTATCCCCCTTACCCCGACCGATAGTCTAACCGATTCAATCTCGTGCATATAGCAAGCATGTCTCGAAGGAGATGTAGCAATCATTTCTGTTTTTATTCACAACAACTCAAGTTCACCGATTTCAACCTTTCCTACTTTCAAATCAATTATCGATCAAGCCACATTCTGGGTGGGAAAGGAGGGAGGAAAGTAGATGTTGCTGTGCTTCAAGTTCACTTAGTTTCAGGTTTAGCCCTCCATCGGTTTCGAATTCCCACTCTTATTCTTAGACCAATGAAATTGTTTGATTACGGCTTGCTGATCTGTCCTCTTCTTCCCAAATGTTCATGGAAGTGACCAAGTGGATTTGATGATTCTGTGCTCAGAGATGAAGGACATCTTGTACTCTCTATGAAATCTGACAACTTGCAAAGAAGACATAAATCGGTTAAACCAATATTTGCTTCCGCTATAATATTTCGTACAATTTGGAGCTCTTGCTTTTTACTTGCGATCCTCAACCTGCAGAAGTTTGAACCGAACCGTCAAGTCGTCCAAGAAAATGGAAGCATACCATTATGACATGATACCCCTACCGAGTTTTAAGCACTAAACGAACCACCTGCTACGTAGGGAGTGAAAGACGAACAAATTTAGTTTTGATTGGAGGATTAGTGTAGACAGGATTCGACACTGATGACGGTTGCAGAGCGAAAGCGGCTTCCTGAAATTCGCCGACCATGGATCTTTCACAGTGTCATGTACGACCGAGGATTCAGGATGTAAAGATGTACCCTCTGTTCATCCATCCCAAGCTACCCCCTTGTCGGGCTTTGTCTTCAGAAACATCACTTGCAACTTTGTCAAATGATTCGCCAGCTTTCAAACGCTCGATTGCAGTCAACGCAGGTTCTTTGCGACCATTTAGGCGAATGTGAGAGTGAACCAACACACTAACGTTGCTTCTCTGTCAGGATGTGGCGAACCTAGGGCAAATCAGCTTTCTCGTCTAGCTAGGTTATCCATTATTCGAATGGAATGTGAATTCTGGCTTATGAGACCACTTGCGTGTAACTTGTCACTGCTACGGTGCATCTCCACACTCAATGTTTCGTACACGCATCCAATTTTTATTTCACATCCAGACACGCTCTTGTGAGGAACTGAAAACTCACTTTGATGCTGTTCGCACTCTTGAGCTTGTCTGCACCTCCTCCATCTGCTTTCTGTCAGATTCAGCTTCACATCCCACATGAACCTACCACCGCCTTTCCCTTTCCCTTTTGGAGCCATTTGCGTCTGATCCTTGTTGCCTGTATCGGCTGTATGATCGTTGTTGGTCAATTAGATTGCACGTGCACATGAGAATAACTCAGTCAGGAAGGGGAACGAGACAGCCATGAAAGGCTCAGCGCAGACAAGAAGTTAGAACTCGCGAAACGCACCTAAATTATTACGGTCCACTGGCTGATGGCCCAGTGCGTTGCCAGTTCTGTTTGGCAGAGCGTTTTAAGAATCAGAGATCAAGTCGACGCAATGGCTCAGTACAATGCCTTCACAGTATTGTAAACCCTGCCCTTGACTCTCATTGTGCCAGCGAGTACATAACTTGAAGACCTCGCACATAACTCTGGTCAACTGCGGCTTGTGAAAGGTACACGCGTATCAGTGTTGACCGTTTCGCTGGGCCGTCCTGATCCAGGTGGTTCGGGTGTATGGTATGCGGCGTGAGGATAAAAAGGTATTCATACATATACTTAACCCTTCCCACCTCACTTTTGACACTTGGTTGGTGACTTTCACTTGTAACCGTCATGATTGCCGACTCCAAATTCGCCTCATTCGTTCTGTTATGCTTGGGATCTGCTTCCACCGTTTGGAGTAGCAACTCTAGCAGGCATCAACCTTTCGGAAGTCCAACCCTCGAGAAAAGAGCGCCTACGGTTGCAAGCTCTAGAGTAGTCGGCATTGCGGCGGCCGCTGGACTCACGAGGGACTCATGTCAGTCTGTGAGATTTGGTAATCGCCTTGTTCGTTATTCCTGAACGTTTATTGTCCCATTAACGCAAAGAGATAGCTGTGGACGTGCAGGGAGTGTGTTGATCTTCGTTCCCTATGATAAATCCTTATACCAGGACGCCAGCACCAACCCTGTTACAAATGGAGTCCCTACTCTACCCATTATTTCAACTACCGCGGCCTGGAGCGCCTATTCAGGGCGTGAGTCTTTGCATTTGGAATATCTGAAACCCCTAAACCCTTTGTTTTGCAGCTGGCGTCGCTCCGGGGCTCACACAGTGAGTATCGCAGACCCAGTCAGGTCCTTGTGTAACGGCGTCATAGGAGCGGCCCGTTTTCCCAGCCATTTTACCCTTATGCCAGTGAGTGCTCGCCCCGAGGAAATCCAATCAGCTCAATTCAAGTGTAGGCGGCGAGTGCAATGACAATACTGCCGGAGCGTGCTCAGACGGAACTCGGTGGACGGTGTGGGAGGACTCTGCTGTCCTCCGTACTCTGGAATTCCCCAACGGTGATGTTGGAGGGTATACCTGGGTTGACCATGCCCACATCAAAAGCGACTTCACGGTGCTGAACAGCCCCACACCTGCTGTATGTGTTTTATGAAAAGGTCCTTCGTCTCTCACCGTCGCTCTAGTCTCTCTATAGGGTCAGCTACCAGCCTGATAGGGATGGCTCCGGGCTTCCCCTTGTAGAAGTTGTCAAGCACGGCACGTTCCACATTTATGAAACAGTACCCAGCTAACATACTGCCTTAGGCTTCTACTCTGGCACCGATATCCACTTTGGGGTATATGGAGGAGTCATCAGTGGGACCACTGCTTATCTTTACGGAAAACTGGCCAATGGAGGTATCGCTCTTGCAAAGGTGTCCACGGGAGGCATTGAAAACATATCTAACTACCAATACTGGGTTAATGGAGGTGTGTTTCTTGTTATTGGTAGCGGCTGAAGCTCATGTCCTGGACACAGCTTGGACCTCCACTAAGCCAAACATCAATTCCAATATTGCAGTTGCGAACGCAGGTACTGGTGGTCAGGGAACCTTCTTTTTCTCAAAGTAGGGTTCAATTCTAGCCTACCTGTAAGCTGACCTGTTTCATAGCTATTTCAACGCATACACTTGGATCGGCGGCAGCCAGTTTCCGGGGGCTTCCATGTATATCTCAACTGTAAGGATCGATCATCCGCAAGTGTTTTGCTAAGCTCCTTCCAGGCCCCGGCACCTGAAGGACCGTGGACAACACCTTCTGTGCGTTTTTGCCATACATCCTAGTAACAACGTTGACCAGCCTGGCGTATAGAACTTCCTGAACCCCAAAGGAGGGGTGGGTCCATTTGGGGCATACTCGATCCAGGCTCACCCAGACCTGTCGTCCACAGACGGCAAAACCGTGTTTGTTGTAAGTGTTTGCGGGTCTGGCGCCAGTGACTCCCTGACAGCGGCGTGCTAGTCATTCACGAACATCACTACAGCTGGGGATGCCTCAGGAACTCTTTACGAAACACCTGTGATCCAAGTCGTTTGGGCTTGAATCTCCTTCAAGTCTGGGTCCATCGTGTGTTTGATAAATCGAACCATTCCTTTTGGGGACTGGTTTATGTGTACTGTACGCGCTTGGAGAACGCCAATAGTCTGGTACGAGAAAGTTGAATGATTTTCAGGACCCATTTGCCTATGTCCCACCGTATGTGGACGTTGAGGCCCTGAGCAGAATCTACGCTCACTGGGAGCATCAATTGGCGACGATGCACGTACCACTACTTACCCTGTTCCGTTACTGTGGAAGAGACAAGATACTTAAATGGTCCAATATGTTGAGAGGATGAAAGATTGATTCTAGGTGTGCGCATGTGCTCTCCAGCTAAGATAGGTGAAATGAAATATAATACTGTTAACTGAGAATCAAGAGGAAAGAACACCTAAAGAACAGAGAAGACGAAGAGAGCAGAAAAAGTTCAAAGGTCCATCACGATCCACAAGCGTGAAATGAAACCGAGTTAAATCGTGATTAATTAAGCCCACTCTCTCTCGAACGACAAGGAACGAATCCAACCATGTCCCTACCCACACTTCCCCTCTCACCTTTCTAACAACGTCAACTCACAATTTTACAGCCAACGGAACACAACCGCAGTTCCTCCGATCGCAGCCAACACGATCGTGGAAATCTCAATGATCTCCGTCATCATTCCGTCCGATTTTGTCGGGTCGATCTTGTTGCCGAACAGCAGAGGGAACTGGTTGTCTCGCGGTCGAGTGGTGGCAGAGACGACTGGTGGAGGGGTGGAGGATACGTGCCCGAGCGAATCGGTGATTGGAGCATTCGAACCGGGGGAGGAGATCGAAGTTGGGATCTCTCTCACATTTGCCCTTGAGCGCGCACCGCATGTCAGCATCTCTTTCTCTTTGTTAGGAAGAAAGGATGTATTGCTCACCAAGAGAACCTATCTCCCAATCCCGCAAATCCAGCTTGAAGAACAGCGAGGATATTCGAGTGGTTAGTGATACGATAGTCGCGCATATCGCTGGTTCCATCATTTGCCTGTTCAGCCTTTTCGTGTTCGAAGTGCATGATGAGCTTGAGACGAGGGTGGCTGTCCAAAAAGGTCGCGGATGTGATACAATCGTTGATCCATGCTGTCTGAAGCTGGAGTGCAGTCGCTCCGGCCAAATCAGCTTCATGATAAGCGGCTCCCGATTCGGACATCTGTGTTAAATTTGAGTGTGAAGTCAGGGGGTTGGATGAGGCCACAAACCATGCAGGCGAGACCGTTGTAACGTGCACAATAGTCTGCATAAAAGTTGGAGTTGTTTCCGACGTTGTTCGTGCCATCGAAAACGCCACCGCAATAGCCGGTTGTCTGCACGGTGTTGGTAGTGTCGTCTCCAGTACCCTTGTAGTCTGTACACTACCTCAACTACGATCCTGATAGTATGAAACGTAAAGCAGACGAACAGACTGAAAGTCCCGCCCAGTCCACATATTCTATTCCGGGCCAATAAGGGCTGTAGGGATCGTCTCCATTGTCAAAGTTGCCATTTCCATTCGTGTCCAAAACCGCCTGGTTCTCAGCGGTGATGTCTCCCCATCCACCGACGTAGGGATAACTGTTCAAACCTCAGCCCGGTGTCGTTAACAAGGAAGCTGAATGGAAACGCACCCTTGTCCGGTGTTGGGGGCCCAAACCCTGCCGAGTAGAACGCGATGAGCAGAGATTACTAGGAGGCTGCAAAGAAATCAATCTCACATAATCACCTCTGGAGCCTTCGCTTTCAAGGTCGTATAGACCTGTCGCCACTGCTGGATGAATTGCACAGGCTTCTGTCCATACGGGAACCAATTTCCTTGCATTTCCGGAGCATAACGGACGAAGACTGTCCGGTTGTTGAGAACGTGGTCTGTTCTTCTATGAGTCCAACTGGAACATCTCGAAGGAGCAAGAAAAGACGCACAATCTCTGATCTGATCGGCGAGGGCATCCATGTCAGCCTGAGTAACAGCATCTAGGCTCGTCGGGTAAACCGTGAGGAAGAATGCCTGAGCGATACCTCAAGTATTAGTTTCCGAGTCTGAGTACGACGAGGCGGCAGGGTCTTACAGAATCAGTTCCACTTTTCTCGAGTAAAGGTTCGGGAGCAGGGCCACCCGCACCAGTAACGTAATCCTATGGATGGGCCGAGAAGTACAGATAAGCGGAGCGACATGGAAACGAAGATTAGAGAACGTACGTATTTTGGAAGCGGGATGGGTTGAGAAAGTTGGTAAACGGGAACGTTCCTGTTTAGAATCGCATGAGAGAAGCGGGAGTTAGAAAGGAGAGATAGACTGACAGTCCCAGTCGCTCGTTGAACCATGTTGGTGTATCGGAGTAACCTGCACACGACGAGAGACGTCATCAATATTGCCGTCCAGAAAGCTTCAAGTCGGGGTCATCAAAACGCTCAGACATGACAAATCAAATGAAAGGAGACAGGATAGCTATCGCTTCGCGCAACCAGATATACAAAACGAGAGAGCTTACCAGCGGCAGGGTCAATCCAGGCCCCAAAAAGCACCTGATTTCCAGGGGGTTCGTACGGCGCCGCATTAACAGGCGCTGGCATTGACAGTAAGGAAGAGACGAAGATGGAACCCGCTAGAAGGGCAGATTTGATGGAGGAGGAGTCCCGAGCCCCTCGATTCCGGGTTGGGAGGGATGATGTCTTCATTAGAAACGTTTGAGATGTAATTTGGCTGCCTGGTTGGGTGGCGAAATGAATGTAGGGAGTTGCTGAGCTGCTCCTGGGGGATAGGGAGTATAGGCGAGTGGGAATCGTAAGACTTGGTGGTGATGCTGGATTTTCGTGTTAGAACTTAGCAAGGTTCCGCTCAATAAAGATTAAGTTGTGTTGGATTCGAATCCCGCTCAGTACGCTTTTCTCAGCGTTGAATTTCTGTCTACAAGCACTACAATAGTACTGCTTCTCTATCGCACTGTAATCTAGAGAGGCACCTATTCACAAAAACAGAAGCGACTAAATGTTTGATGCTTTCTGCATTCATACCGTCACGTGACCAAATAAGGTTCTGTCCTGGAAAGGAATGGGAACAAGGCCAATCTCCTTTTTTGCAGCAATAAATACGACCACTTTCCATATATCCCTGCTTCTCTCTGCTCTACAGTAATATTAGAACAGCTTACAGTAGTGAGTCCACCCGCTTTGCTTTCCGCCGTTGGCATTATTTACGTCAGCCCTTTTTGGTCTTCGATATGAAACATCTGATCTGCTACCTTTGTGGTTCCCGCACCAATGAGCCATAAATGTGGCACCATAAATGTGGCAGAGGCATACTTTCAAGTCTTGTTCCACATCCCGACATAGGCTGTTTCAAGTTTCTTGCACAAAATGGAACCTCCCATGATTGGCATCCTCGAGCTCTGTCAATCCCTTTTTGTAAAGCCTTTCATCATGCAGAATTGACACATTTGGCAAATTGAACTGGCAACTTTAGAAATGAGAGCACACTCCGAGGACATGTAACATCTCGTTGCTTTGATGCAAGTATTTGCATCCAATACTAACGGCGTGACCTCGGGAACTCGCTGAACGGTCCAATTCCGTCTCCAAACCTCCTCATTGCGCGACTTTCATTCCACCACCGCGAACCCTTATATGTTATATGTGTGCCCTGGCTATTTCTGTTTCTGACTTAAACCCATTGCATCATTTCGCCCTTGTCAATTTCCCTTTGATCTTCACTCTTCTCTGTCTGGCTTTGTTCCAGAACCCGAACTGCTCTCTTTGATTCTCGACTGACCTTTTATCCTCCTCTTTACAGCAATCTTTAATCATGCTTCACATATTCCTCCTCGCCCATCTCCTTCAATCGTCCTTCGCACAGGTCTCTGGCCCAGATTATAATCCTCCAGACGCCTCGAACGGTCTCACGAAAACTTCAGGTGGAAGTGTGCCGAATCCTCAGTGGTCGAATCTGCTGGGGAATCTACTTTGGTTCGTCTTCCCTTCCATGCTTCCCGCAAGATAGGAGGACTAAGGAGGAACACATCGATATGAAGGTTCTACGACGCTCAGAGGAGCGGAGCCCTGGGACCTGACAACCGAGTACCGTGGCGAAATGACAGCTCCTTAAATGATGGCAAGGATGCAGGAGTTGATCTGAGTCGTGTAAGTCATCCAACCAAAACCTTTTCGATTGCTAAGCCATCCTATAGGGATGGTACGATGCAGGGAACTATATCAAAGGTTCATTTCGCTTGTTCCACATAACTAGATAAGAGTATTTATTCATCGAGTAGCTACCTTCCCCCTCTCTTGGACCCTCACCTCTCTCTCCTGGTCCGCCATCGATTTTGGACATGGCTTCTCCATCTCAAACCAAGATCGATACCTCGATTCCACCCTCCGTTGGGGCTATGATTGGCTAATCAACGCCCATCCTTCCGCAAACGAACTCTTTGTCCAAGTCGCAACGGACAACGACGACGATTTCTACTGGGGAGGCGATCAAGGCATTCCTACCAATCGTCCTAGCTTCAAGATCGATATGAACAATCCTGGAACGGACGCCGCTGCGAGCACCGCGGCCGCCTTTGCTGCTGGCGCTTACCTGTATAATGGCGGAGGCTCTCTTTTGAACGATGCTTACTCCTCCACAACACTCAAGAATACAACGTACGCTGATATACTGTTGGGTCATGCAAAGGACCTTTGGACATTCTCGAGACAGGCAAATCAAAAGATCTATTCTGACTCGGTGAAGGAGGCTCAGTCCACCTATCCATCATCAGGCCTTGCTGACTCTCTCGTCTTTTCCTCGCTATGGATGTACCTCGCTACCAACGACAACTCCTACCTCAGCGATGCAAAGACTCTCTTCAACTCGAATGATGTCATGGGCAAAACCGTCGTCGCAAATTGGGACAGCAAGTATCCTGCGGTTTACGTCCTCGCTGCCGAGATGGAGAAGAAAGGTATCGACGTTGGGGGGAGCGGGGTCAGCGAGGGAGAGCGCTGGTGCGATTCGGCCAATGCAGCTGGTGGTGCTATCAGCTATACGAGCGGAGGATTGGTATGGTGGGAGGGAGACTCTCAGGTGAGGTCGACTTTTCTGTTGAAAGGGAAAGTCATTTGACGGTCGAGAAAGGCTGCCAGTCTTAACCCAGCCCTTAATGCTGCCCAACTATGCTTGCGCATGAGCCAGCTTTCCTCAAACGATGGCAAGAAAAGCGCTTACGTCGCCTTCTCAAATCGTCAAACGAACTATGCTCTGGGAGAGAATGATATGAATGTTCCCTACGTCGTTGGACAACACCCTAACTCGCCTCTGAACCCTCATTCAGCCCTTGCAGCTGGGTGAGATATCCATGCCGTTCCTCTCGTTTGCACTACTGACTGCTTGTCTAGTGGAAACGACCCAAATAACATCGATAGCAGCCCTCCACAGGAGGCATACGTCCTCTACGGAGGTGTGGTCGGCGGCCCAGACCAAAAAGACCGTTACTTCGACATTCGTTCCGACTGGCCAGAAACCGAGATTGCGCTCGACTATCAAGCGCCACTCGTCGCACTCGCCGCCTATTACACGATCAACAACGCGTCGGATCCATTCTACGTCAGCCTCGCACAGGGATCCAAGGTCGTCCCTGAAGGTCAACCCACTGACGCTGCCTTCCCTGGCGGTAGCGGTGGTGGCGGAGGTGGTTTGAGCTCTGGGGCCAGCGCTGCCATCGCTGTCGTTGTAGTGGTGGTCGTTCTTGCCGGAGCTGGTGCGCTTGCTTGGTGGAAGCGAGATGCGCTCAGGTCGTGGAATAGACGAAGAAGGCTGAACAAGTATTGAGCATGATTCCACGGACATTTGTTTGGGCTTGGGTGCATCCCTGCAATCTGTAGCACTCTAACACATGATGAAGTTCTGTGTCATCTTACTCCTTCGTTTTTGGCACAATTCTATTGAGATCTCTACGATAAAGCGAATGATCAAGAAAGTACTTTGCACTAATCCATACAGAGAAAGAGATCTAGAGAACACATTAAAGAATGCTTTTGGTCCATAAGTCACGGAAGGATAGGTAAATTGAGACGGATGGTATGCAAATGACCGGTACGATTCAGTTATGATCTTTTTTGATGGGAGAACGAGCGAAAGTGACTGCTGAGACAAGTATGCGCACGAAATACGAAACGAATCCGTTACTGAGATACTGATGGGCTGGTTAATCGTCAAGGTGTCGGCTCCCGACAAAGGAAACGGCAAAGATCCTTCCGTCGCCGGTAACCACGCACAGGTTCTGATGATCGCAAGTCAAAACTCGAACGTCGAGTTGTTCATTTAGGAATTGATCCCACGCTCCAGACAGAGGGACTAGTTCCGACAGTTCATTGAGGTCTGTCATCCAATGTTAGCACGTGAGAATCACACAGAGTGTGGATGACGCACAAATCTCTCCCCCTCCTTGGCGGCCAACGGATCTGGTAACATTGATGACCCTCCGTTGGTTCAGATATGATCCCAGACAGCTCGATATCTCTCCAGCTGTGGGCACGCATGATTCGATCACAGGCACTGCTCCGATGTCTGACATAGCACCAATAGAGGATTCACGCCGTTGACGGAATGTCGCACTCGTTGGGGTTGAGGCCGACAAGTTCTCCTCTCCTGCCGCGGGAAGCTTGAGATGGACAATGAGGTTTTTGGAAGCCATCGCTATGTTACTTCCAGAGGCTGAAGCCCAAATGACAGGATCGGATTTGGCGAAAGTGCTGGAAACGTTGGGGATGGAGCGCACTAGATGACCAACGGAGAACTGGCCAACGATTGTCTTGTCGACGACGTCGTAAGTCCTTACCACTCCATCCGCCTATACAAACGTGAGTTATGCTTCCACGAGTAGGACAGAGAATCTCACCTGCACTGAACAGAATGTCCGTTCGTCCAACCAAGAAAGGCCAGAGACAAAATCAGTCTGTTGTCCCCACCGCGCACTTCTCTTCCCTTCGACCCATTCGTAAGCGCAGATCGCCTTGTCGTAACCGCTCGAAATGATCCACTTCTGGTTCATTGCTACATGCTTGACTCCTTTCGAGTGACCCTGAAGCTTCTGAAGGATTTGACCAGTTGATAGGGAGAGCACGA
The DNA here is from genome assembly GCA_021432655.1 of Atractiella rhizophila. Lineage (NCBI taxonomy): Eukaryota > Fungi > Basidiomycota > Atractiellomycetes > Atractiellales > Hoehnelomycetaceae > Atractiella > Atractiella rhizophila. The sequence continues at coordinate 6,756 of MU271211.1, read as the reverse complement.
TGATACGTGCATGGTTGGATGACGAGCTGCATGCCACGTCGAGGGATGGATAACAATCCAGACTGCTGATGGGACCAGGACAGGATATAGCTTTCCGGAGATAAATTCTGTCGCTGATATTCCGATTTGGCGAGGATAGATTGGTTGGGAGGTCAAAGACTCGGATCGTTTCTTCTCCACCCAAGACCAAGACTCCCTCGCAGAGCTTACCGCAGCTCACTCCCATCGTCTCTGATTCGCTTCTCATACTCCTACTAGTCCCAATCGTCGAGCTCGGTGGCATCCACGTAGCGACGCCTTGACCTTCTCCCCTGCTCCAATTCTGTTCTCGGAAATAAAGACCTTTATAAACGACGCCCCAGTCCTTCATATGGGTTCCAGGAAGAATGGGGACGGGGTCACCGGCGGTGAGTCGCACGCTGAGGAGGCGGTAAAGGTGCTGGGAGTGGAATCGAAGGAGAGACGACCATTTCTTGCTGACGGCCATGCATCGACCGAGTGCACGCCAGCCGCATCCCTCGTCATCCTCAGCCCCGAGTGCCACCCATTCGAAGATCTTGAGGGAGATCTGGTCGGGAAGATCGCCAACGATGTCGAAATGGGTGCGAGCGTGCTCGTCCAAGTATGTTTTGAGAGCGGCGGCGTCTCCAGGGAGCGTATGTGAGAGAATGAGATGCAAGAGCTTTGATCTGCCTTGAGGGTCCAGAGAACGAAAGTACGATGAGATTTCGTCTTCGTCTCCATCTCTAAATATCGTAGAGGCAATATAGTCCATGGCACCGTTGGATGTCGGAGCGGCGTTATTAGAGAGAGAAGTGAGTCGTGAGCTCTTGAGACGGTCCAACTCCGCCTGAAGCTTGCGTTCTCGGCTCCTTGCGTGCTCCAGCTCCTCGCGCAAGGATCGGGCAGCTAGCTGGTTACGATGTCCGGAAGCGAGGAGCGTCTGAATCTCAGCCTAAGATGAACGAGTTAGCTTTCGCCAACATGAGATGTGCGAACACTCACATGCAGTGCATGGCTGTTGGTGGCGCTTGCCGCTTCTTGACTAGCAAAAAGTCGCTTGTAGTGGCTTATCCGACGCAAGTGTAACCGTTCTAGCTTTCCGAGAAGGATGGATAACTATGCCACAAAATTAGACCAGATGTTGGAAGTAGGAAGTTAGGAAATCAAGGCAAAAAGTCCCAGTCCAACTAATCAACACACGGCAAAGAAACCATACAAAAAGGAGGCTCATAGTCACATCTCTTCAATCGACAATTTTAAATAAGCCAATTGGAACGTCTTTCTCTTCTATCAATAATACTATTCAGAATAGATTGGGACAGGAATTGCGACCATAAAACTTCCCAAAGGAACATGATGTTCTTGCTAAGAGTTGTTCGATGTGTGAGGAATCCCCTCCTCAGCAGTCACCCAAACAAGGTACATACGCGTCTCTAAACACCATCAAACCAGAGGGAAAACTGTCTCTCGCGAGAAACACGCGTCCTGAAGTATTTAAAACGCGTTCTACACACTTTGCACAAAAAGGCCACCTCGTGTCTCGCAGAAAAAAATAAATCGCGCCGCATCCTTTTCACAATGCAGCAAGAAGAAAACGAACCTCCTCATCCCTAACCGCCATCTCTGGCTGACTAGTCTCGTCCGCCCCACTGCCCGCACTCTCATCGTCCTCATCCATCAAGCTCTCAATCACGCTCTCTGTCGCACTTTCGTCCGTCATCTCCCTCCTCCCTCTACTCCTACTCCTACTCCTACTCTTCGCTCTCATCGTCCCCTCCCCGTCGCCCGTCGCCCTCAATATCGATCCCACGGCCGACTCGTCCGTCAACATCGGCTCTCCATGGTGATGGTGGTTCACCGGCGAGCGCTGGGTAGAAGGAGACGCAGGAGGCGAACGTTCCGGTGGCTCTTCCGACGTGAGTCTGACGCGCGGAGCAGGGGGATTGCTGAGCACAGAGCTGATCGTGCTCGCCTTCCTCAGCCTCGAAGGCGGCAGCGGGAGCTTCGCGCCTCCTGCCACCCCTTTGGGCGAAGGGGAAGGGGAAGGAGCTCCTGGAGAGCGTTTTGACGCGGAGGGAGAACCGTTGATCGATATTGGGGACGAGGGAGTCGCGTAGGACGGGAGACGTTGTCGTTTTCCGGACAAAGGAGAAGATTTAGGGGACCCTGCGCCTGGAGAACTGGTGCCGTTTTGGTTCCCCGGAAAGGAGAAGAGTCCGGAGCTCCTCCGGGACTGCATGGATGGCTTCTGTGGCAGGGGCTGCGTGGTTCGCCTTGCTGAGGGAGGCGAGTTGGCGGGCGAGTTAGCGGGCGAGGAGAGGGTGGGGGAGGATTGGGAGGGAGAGGTGGAGAGGTAGATGGATGTGGGACGCGCACGCTTGAGTTGCTGCTGCGTTTGGGTGGTCAGGTTGGAGCTGGAGCGGAGGCGGCCATTGGGCGATGCAGAGTCCATCTGGAATGCGATGCGAACTTTGCAACTGGTTGTTGATTGGGAACAATACGCAATTCACTACCTGCGCACGAGGGCGCGGGGCAGCGCAAGCCACCAACATTGCACCTGATGCTCAAGAACTCGGGACGATGCTGACGCTCATTTCTGCTGCGAATAGCAAGTACGGGATAAGCGATTCCGAGGTTCATTTGCTCGTTCCAAATCAACTCTTTGATCTTTTCCCAGGCCTTCGTTATCGGCATGAACCACACTTGAAGGCACTTTTCTACAGCCTTCTTTCCCTTAAAACACGTCCTTGAAGCCGTTAATAACCCATCCCTACCCACAGACTGCTAGACTACTTCCTTAAAACTGAGAGATCAATCTTGCGTTTACCAGAAGGGAAGGCACTGGACTGTACTTCAACTAACTTATAAACGTCAGATAACATCATGATAGTCATAGCTATGATATGAAGATGGCGAAGGCTAGTAAGATATTGCGCGCGACACATAACAGGACCTACCGTTTGCGATTGTAACAGCTGGTAAAGCTAAAGGTGTGTTATATATCCGAATTTTATATTCTCACTAGCAATTCAACAAAACTTCACCTCTGCGTTCAGCGTTCCACTTCCAGCTCCTAACCACGTCTTTTCATTGCCACAGTCTGCCGATCACGCAGAATCATCACGCAGTGAAAGTAACGCCACTTCCACAGCTGTTTCATTACTCGTGATTGCTGACTGCACTTGGTGTACCCCACTGGCAAATCAAAATGACCTCTAACCTTCGCGCCATGACAGGGGAGTACCTCCCTTCTCTTCTCGGGGTATTCTACGCGACTTTTGACGGCTCGAAAGGAGCAACTGTTTCATGTCAAATCCCAGCCGATATTGTCTCCTCCGACTCGCTCAACTTTAACAATATCAAGAACTGCGTCGTGCCAGAACAAAGCCTCTGTAACAACCTCGTGACGATTACGACGGATAAATACAAGGTATTGGGATTCCCTGTTTGGATTCAAGATGAGAAGAAATACGAGAGGAAGTGCTTCCAGTTCAACTTCTGTTTCGTGCGCACTTTCAGAGCCTGCTGTCTGATCATATCCGTCTCTTACGCATGTAGCAGGTCTTCGAACGCAAAGCAGAGCTTATGGGTTACGAACCAGTAGTCCGCAAAACTGGCCGAGTGCTGAAGACTGTGGTGGGTCCTGTCCTTTCTCCTCCACTGGATCTACTCAACCAATGGCAGGAAGAGAACCATACTGTCCTTTCCCGGCAGGAAATTTCGCTTTACACAGTCCTCGAGCATCTTTACGAAGATTTGAACTCTTATTCCGAGACATCGATATTGCTTCATCGCGGCTCTTTCTCCTACCTTGAACTCAAACTTTTTCCTTACTATGCGAATCCGATTGAAGTGAGGGATTGGGATGTCCCTGTCGCTGTTGCCGACCTTGAATCTATGCGCAAGGTGAATTGGGATGTAACGATGTATAAAGTAAACTTCCGAAATCGTTCGAGTCCTTCTGACATTGAACCAGGTCTGCGGTCTGATTGATGGTATCATTCCTGTGAAACGGATTGCGGATTTGGGAGCTGCCGACGCTGATGTGGCTCTTGTTAGAGAGTGCATTCAACATCTTATGTATGCTTCTTGCTATCTGATTTCTTCTGCTTCTCAAAGTGAGCCAAGGTACTATCGCGCAGTGCTCCTCACGGACATCTTTCAATTTTCCAACTCTTACGTCCTGCTCACCTCTCTTCCGGAATATCTCTCAACTCCATCCAGCTCTTCCTTCCAAGAAGACGACGTCGCTTCCTCCGCGCGCTCCGAATTCGAGCAATACGTCTACAACGGTCCTTCAGATGGCGTCCCCACGTCATTCGTCACTCTCATGCATCTACTTTCACTCCTCACTCCGTCTTTCTCCCTTTCTGAATGGGCTCAAGAGAATTCGCTGCACAAATACCCCATCGACATCCGTCGGCTGGTGTCATACGGTGTAATCAAAGGATTCCTACGGAGAGTTTATGCCTACCCGATATGGATGGGACATAACTCTTTCACTCCCAAATCCCCTCGACTGCGCGTTTACGGGGCACCGTACGAAGACGGAAGTCCCTCTTTCTCTGCTTCCGCCACCAATAAGGATCTGTGGCAGGAAGAGGAGGCAAAGCCCGAGCCTAAAGATCTTCGAAAGTACCTGGACGGCAAGCATCATACTGATGAGCTGTGCCTTCTCTTCAATATCTCTTACAAAGAGCTGGAAGAATTTCTTATTCGGATCGGCGGACGAGTGCAGGAGAAAAAGCACAAAGGTGATTATGGAAGCGTTCAGATTGTCTGGGTTTGACCGTAGATCCACTTTCTCGAATCTACTAGCATACACTAAAGTAAATCTTTTGCTTCAAGGCGACACGGCGCAATACAGTCTAATCAAACAATAAACCTCATTTTGACAGCCCGCGAAATTACCCCAAACTTATCCGACGCTCAAACTTGCCAGCTTCCCTTCCAAAAGCTCCAGCTCATCTTGGAAATCTGCTAGTTGATCCACTTTGGCTTGTTGCTCAGGAAGCAACTGCGTTCCAGAGTTTTGCGAATCCTTCAACTGACTCGCCTGTAAAATGTTGGCAATCAACTCCAAGCTTCACGTTATGATGCACATACCTGGCGCAACTTCTTGCGAATGGCTTTCAGTCGTTTCTCGATATCATCTTTTGTTTCCTCCTTATCCCCACTTTCAGTCTTATCCTCCTTAGTTACGTCAACAGCTGGTTTCTCCTCTGTCTTCTTTGTCTCAGTTTCCTCCTCGTCCCAGGCATCGGGTACGTCTTCCTCGTCCTTCTTCTCCTTTCGTTTTTCCTTTCGTTTTTGATTCTTTTTCGCGGATCCCTCAAGAGTCACTTGCACCTTGGTCGTCCCTCCCGCTCCAGGAACCATTCCAGGTACCCTGCCTTTGGCGTTTTGGCGAGCATCGATGTCCTGCTGGCGGGCCGAACGGAATTTGGCCACATCTTCAGTAGCCATGAACCCAGGGCGGATTTTCAGCTCTTTACGATACCTTTTCATGGACTTCAGTTTTATCTTGATGAGAACAGACGTAAGGCTTACGTTCCATCAGGGCGGCGACTGCTCGCAACAACTCGATCGCCGTTCAGGTTGGTCGTAGCTCCAGATAAGGACTTTTCTCCTTGGATGGGTGGGACGGACATGGCAGGTATATACAGCCTGAATTAATTTCTTTGCGTTCCCTATACTCCAACTTGGCAGGGCCCCTAAAGCTGTGTCTCGGCCCCCGGAGCCTGGACTCAACAAAAAAATCATGGTGGTTGTGATAAATGTTACTGTAAGAAGCATAGAGGCGAATGCATTAGATACATGTTAAAGCAGATACAAATCATCCATATATGAACCTATTCCTCCCTCATCCTCTTCCTTTTTGCATCCTCCCTCTCCTCCTTCGACTCAAGACCCCTCTTCCTTTCCCCTTTCTTCGCCGCCTCATCATAGAACTTGTCCACTCCAAACGGGTCAGCAGCTTCAAACTGCACTGGTCCCTCCTTGATCTCGTTCGCATCCGCACCTTCGAATCCTTTGCCTTCACCAGCTACGCCAAGGTTGAAGCGATCGATTTTCATCGCTCGTTCTACTCCTTCAGCTCCTCCGCCTCCAATTGCTTCTCCATCTTCGTCTACGTTTCCACGAGGCTTGTAGATGGCAGCTCCGGCGTTTGAACCGGTGAAGAGAGCTTTGTCGTAGAGGTTGAATGCATCATCGTCACCAAAGGAGTTGGAGTATTGTTCTCGGTTGAACAGACGTGAATCCAACATGGATTCCTTTGACAGAGTAGGTTTGGCGAGTCCCAAGGCAATCTTCTCCGATATGTCTCGATTTTGGGCACTGAGAAGGTCATGTTCAGCATTACATCCGACCTATTAACCGCAAGAAGGAGACTGACCGCGCAAGAACCCTTGCCCTCCGTTCGGTACCCATGTTGCTCATCCTCATCTCCCTCTCCCTTTCCCTCCTCCTCTCCGCACGAACTTCATCACGTTCCCTCGCTTCCTTCTCCTCTTCACTGTTCATCGTCTCTTCTCTTCTTTCCTCTTCTTCCTCCTCCTCACTATCGCTACCATAGCCGGCCAAAGCACCCATAGCCGCAGAAGGCTTCTCCACAATTCGAGGTGCAGCACCGGAACGCTCCTCTCGCGCTCGCTGAGCAAGAAGGCGCAAATTCTCCTCCTTTTGTTCCTTCTCCTTCTGTGCTATGCGTTGTTGCATCAGGGCACGTTGACGAACTTCTTCCCTGGCATG
>MU271210.1:77640-151091 GCA_021432655.1 Atractiella rhizophila | reverse complement strand
GTTTAAGAGTCGCGCCGGGGGGTCTAAACTTCAAACTCTACCACCCCTTCTGCCTGGTTCTTACCAAGCACCCGGACCTTGCCCTAGGAAGCCCAGCTCCACGTCACTCTCCTGAAGCTATCCCATCAAAGCTGCGGGTTCGTCCTCAAACATGTTCAGCACGACTGTCAGGTCGGACAGCTCGAGGAGCCGTAGTAAACCCATCATTATTCGACCCTCCTTAATCAGAGCTGACAACAAGGACTTCCTTCCTTCCTCACTGTGTGGCTACAGCACAAGCCTTAACACCTTGGATACTGTAGCTATGGTTTCTTTCTTCAGTGTTACTTGAGGACAGTTATGTATAGACGTTTGCTCTTCCTGGTTGGAGGAGGGAAGACGCATCCTCTTGGTCCTTCACGACCTCAAGTTCGACGAGGGAAGTAGCAGGTACAACTGTAGCATCCACGGTCGCGATCGCTCCGAGGAAACGCTCAAGCTCAGCCTCTTACGCTAACTTCCGAGGGACAGTATTGGTATAAGAACTCAGTACCCGAAGCGTTGCCGCAACCCGAACTACCACCACGACCACGTGACCGTCTGCAACCACCCTCCCCCATGTCCTTATCGAGCTTCTACCTCAAAGGTAAACGAACCATCAACGACTCTAGCTAACCCTCGGTCCCCTCTCCTCGTGTTCGAGTACAGTCGTGTTAGGAAAACGAGTACGGGTAGAAACAAATAGCTATAGATATACGATGTTACTAGTTGTACGTCTATACCTGTGACTTTAGGTCACTCCGTATAGCGAGTCTCACTTCGCAAGTGGTAACAACATGGAGAGGTTAGACAGCCCTGAGCCCGCTGAACGAAAGAAGCCTTCTAATTAAACGTGGTTACAAGTTGGTAAGTTTTCAACTATAACTGTTGGATTTCAACAATGTAAAACTGACGTGGGGCAACTGTCATAAGCGAACTCGCAGGCTCGAGTTAAACGGGACGAAGTATCCCTCTGGTATCTTTGAACTCAGCGTACTTTCGCTCTTTAGAGTTTTTAAGCTGAACGTCCGAACTCGGCGATAAAGAGTCTTGGTGAAAACGTCAGCAAGCTTAAACTTTGAGTTATATCCCGAGATTTACCTCAAATAAACGAAGTACTATATAACATCAGTTGCAGGGATCAAATACCCCACTGCGTTTGGCTGTACTTACAAAGACGGACCGTTAGTACTACCGGCTCAAAACTGTGAGGGAGTATCTAATATTTAAGCAAAAAAAGAGCAAACTCCTTTAGCACTTCCGGGTTGAAGAATTTATGGACGCCGTCCAACCAGGTCCGGGTGTTAGAGGTCACGGAGTGCTACTTTCCTCGCCAGCTGAAAAAGGGCAAAGGGACAAGAATGGGGGCATGTCTTTCCCACGGAATCTAGGTAGTCAGCTTGATGGTAGATAATAGGTGAAACTGTGACTGAAAGCGCCATCAGGCAGATGGAGGCAGAAGATGTAAGGGGTTAAAAGACCGAGTAACGAAACCGAACAGTCGTCGCTGACTGTTAAACGTGGTGAGGAGTTTACTATGGTATTATGCGGACAGTGGCTATACCCGGCTGTGTAAGGAGGACAGGTGAGTGGAAGAGCATGGCGCCATGGTGTAGCTGACCTACCTGTACTCCTAGTAAACACTAGTACCACTCTGGCATGCACTGAGAGTTTTGAATGGGATGGAACAGACCTCGGCACCGGCTCTGGAGTTTGGGCCATCCAGATGGGCGACGAGTTCCCCAACTCCACTGTGATTGGTGTGGATCTGGCGCCAGTGCAACCGGAAAGGGTGCCTCCGAACGTGACCTTTGTTTGCGAGGACTTCACCAAGGTGGACGACTTGGATTACTCATATATCCTCCGGAAGAGGGAGGACAGGATAGGGGAGGGGGAGAAGAGGAAGTTTGAGCTGATATTCATGCGATGTCTCATATGGGGAGTGAGTCGCTGACTCCTTTATCCGATTTTGGATAGATGGCTGATCATGAGTGACGTACAGATAAGGGATTGGGAAGCCATAATTGAGCAAATCGCACAGGGACTCGAGGAAGGTGGGATGATGGTCCTCATCGAGCCAGGGGAGATGCCTTTCAGCGTATTCGAGGGAGAGGGAAGTGTTGGAGAAGCGACCTTGTGCGCCAATTTCTTTATCTGCTTCTGTCATGCAAAATATTAACAAATACTGATCATATGCGTGGGATAGACTGTGGTGGCGTACTCTGCGCGAATGCATGGCTGCAAGAGTTTGTCCTTCTTTTCCATGCCGTCATGGACTGTCGAACACTCCGCTCAAAAACATTAGGGAGCCCATCCTGATGCCCCAGCCCACCTAGCAGAAATGGTGGGACGGAACCCAAAATTACACTTAATCCTCGCGAAGAGGTTGGATTGTCCCATCGGTGATTGGGCTGGCGATGAAGACCTGAAGATGGCAGGTCGGTACTTGTTGCGCGGTTTGTCACCTCCCGTCCTCCGTCAGACTTTACTTCCCGTTATGGATGTGACAGATTGAAAGTCTGATGGTCTTACATGTTCGATCGATTTGTGTAGACTGTCTCCTTGCCCTGGAGACGACCAAACCGCTGTTTCTGCTGTTCGGATACTCAGAGGGATGGATTCAGGCGCTCCATAAGAATTGTCGAATTGAATGGGCTGGCATGTTTCCCTGCTTCTTTCCTGCTGTCTGTGAATGATCTCATATGTTCTGTAGATTCGAGAAGGAGAGCTTGGATTCCCAGTCGAATGGTTGTTGCCAGACGGAAGAAGGCATCGTGAAAACTTAGTTGACGGCGGTCCGCATATACCTCTCGATATGACGGCAGTGAATGAGGGACGTTATGATCCTGGAAAGGACGACGTTCGAATTGCGAAATACAAAATTGGGTACAACTTCTGGATAACAGGACAACACATGAAGACACCAGCAACGGCAGCAACAAACAAGAACAATTTGCTATACCCTCAACTCATTTCGTACCCCACATTACATCCAATGTGTTCGTTTTGGGTCTTTTTCTCTTTTTCTCTTTATCCTTAGCCTTATTTGCCGACGGGGAAGATCGGCGTTTTTGGGTACCAGTTGTCACTTTGTTCCGCTCTGTCCCTTTTGTCGACACAGCATTCTCAATGGAGTCGTCATCGGAATCTTTGGTCAAATCCAATACAAGTGAACCTGCAATATACGTTAACTCGTCCGTACTTAATTCGTAAGAGAGTGAATACGAACGATTAAGGCACTGGTCGACGTGGGAACTAACGATGGAATAAGCAAACTTTGCTTCATCAAGGCAAAGGGAGAGAAGGGGAAGGACAGACTTGAACTCTCCTAGACCCATCTGGAAGAGCTTGAGGCAAACGGGGCACTCATACTCTTCCGTCGTCTCCTCTTTCCCCTTTCCTTTCACCGGCGCATCGAACCTTAACTGATGACGAGGGCTGACCTGTCCATTCGTGCTGTGCCTCTTCGAGTTGATACTCGGTCCCCCAGTGTAGTAGGGTCGAAATCTGAACTCCTTTTCTTCTTCTTCATCATCTCCTTCCCTGATGTCTACCCCTTGTACAAGATCATCCGCCTCGAACAACTTCACCTCATTATCTTCCAATCGATGTTTGGAACTCTGGCCGGCAGTTACATTATCCTGCTCCTTCAAGGTCACCACCCATGAGTCGAGGCCCTTCTTTGCCTGCTCAGCTATTGCCTGTTCGTCTCGGAGATTTGACATCGTCAAACCCATGAGACGTAGACGGAGTTCTCGCTTCCCCCCACACCCAACCACCTTCCCACCGCTATCGAAAAGAGTTTGTCGGGCTTTGAGTTCTTTCATTAAAATCTTTTTGCCTTCTTGATACAGGTCCTCGAAGCGGTGAATATAGCGACCTTTTGGGAGGGAAGAGGCACTGAAAACGAAGATGAAATTAGCCAACCCCGAAGAAGCTTGACTAGGACGCACCGTGAAAATGTCTCGAATGTGTCGAGCTTGTATCCAAGGGATATCGTGCGCCCGCTCCATCCACCTTCTTTCATATCTGTTTCGAGGTTCTTTGCGATTTCTCGCAGCTGCGCTGTTTGAGCATCTTTGAATTAGGATAAGAACAACGGACCTTAGCATCCAAGTCCTCCTCTTTCCAAATGGTAGTGAATGTCTGCTCATTCCCGATACTCTTCCTCCCCTCTCGCTTGTGAGGTTCAACCTTTGTCGAACCAAGCCCAAGATATCCTCTTAGAAGAAATCCGAGACCGATTTCATTTCGAACCAAGTAAAGACGTCCCCGTGAGTCGAAAACATCACCCAGGGTCTTGATTTCCAGTGCCTGAAGCCAGCGTTCCGAGACGCGTCCAATCTACGAACGTCGAGTGAGATTGCGTCCAACAATCGAACGTAGGTGACAAACCCCCGGGACTTTGCGAACTGGCATGTTCTTCATGAACTCCTTTATCGCGTCTCTGTCTGGAGGCACGACGTATTGGCCATCTCTCATCACATCAGAGTTAGGGATGTAACTTAGGAAAGCGGCAAGAGATCCTCACTTGGCTTGTTGAGGTCTGCAGCAATTTTCGAGAGCATACAATTCGGTGTGACCCCACAAGAGACGGTCAGGCCAGATATCTCTTTTACTTTCTCTCGTATTCGGACACCGACTTCTTCGGGGGTAAGGCCATTCTGTTTCTGATTCCTCTTGTTAGAATTTGAATAACCGCTAAGATAGAGAGATACGATATAAGAGGTCTAAAGCGTTACTCAGATAGCTATCAAGGCAGGATAATACGACACATACAACATTCAAATACGCTTCGTCTAGCGAAGCAGGGGCATAATTCGGATCAAAAGTCGCCAGCACATCCATGACTTTCTTCGATGCTTCCGAATACTATCGTTCACAATGGTCAACAGCAAACATGAAGTCTGAAGAAACAATGCGCACCCGTTTGAAGTCTGGCTTGACCATCAAGATCCCTGGACAAAGCTTCTCAGCAATGTAGCCTGTCAACCAGTTTCAGCGAGCTAAGGACAAAGCAGAAGGTGATTTTTTTTTTTTTTTTTTTTTTTCAAATACGCTTCATCTAGCGAAGCAGGGGCATAATTCGGATCAAAAGTGGCCAGCACATCCATGACTTTCTTCGATGCTTCCGAATACTATCGTTCGCAATGGTCAACAGCAAACATGAAGTCTGAAGAAACAATGCACACCCGTTTGAAGTCTGGCTTGACCATCAAGATCCCTGGGCAAAGCTTCTCAGCAATGTAGCCTGTCAGGCAGTTTCAGCGAGCTAAGGACAAAGCAGAAGGTGATGCTTACCTGCCATCCCACTTCTGACACCAAATTTTCGAGCCTCGTATGATGCAGTCAATATAACCCCTCCCGAGACTGCGAAGATCTATGAAAAGTTGATTTGTCGCTGTTTTCTTGTTCAAGGGCTAAGCGCCTGACACGGTCCGTACCTTGCCTTTCAGTTCTGGGTTGTACAGCTCCTCCACACTTGCATAGAACGCATCCGCATCAACCACGACTGTGACAGTCAGGAACATCGTCAGTGTCGGCAAGCACAACAGGAGGTGGACACGCACCAATTGTCTGCGAGAGGTCCCTCGTCTTTTCCAAGTCCAGCAACATCCTATCTACCGTCTTCTCCTCAGGCGTTAGGTCCTTCTTAGTCTTCAACATCTCCTCTAGCCGGACCATCATCTGTTCGATCCGCTTTTCTACCTTGTCCGACCGCTCTTCTTGGTTCTTGAAGTACTTTGATCCTTTGGACGCATCGTAAATGATCTGTCTTACTTCCTCTGGACTGAGGTGTCATATTAGAAATCACGCAAAGTTGTGACTTCAGAAGATGGAACACATACTCTCGAGTTAACCCTGCCTTAGCAGTAGAAGGTCCATCCAATCGATGCAGCAGTGCTTGCCCTCGTTCCTTCTCAGCGGATCGGTCGATAAGATCTGCTCTCGATTTGTTATTCAAAGGTGTGCCTGAGGTTCCAATTGGCGCAGCAGGAGGAGCCGGAGTGAGTTGAAGATTAGAGGTTGCAGTTGCCGAAGGAGAAAGTTTTGGCTTTTTTGACGATGGGGCTTCAGGATGTGGAGGAGATACCCGCTTTGATGGCGTCAACATTTTAACTTCTGCCCACAGCAGAAAATGGAGTCAGCTGTTAAGTTATGTTGTCGCAAAGCTCTCAATTCCTGAACAAAGGCGGGTGGTGTCAAATGCCAGTGAAGGAGTGTCAGCTACGGACTGGTAAACAGAAATAAATCATCACATTGAAGGATACCCAATAGCTTAGCCCATTTTCGAATCAAATTATGCAACGGCGTAATGCCGTTGCTTATGGGGATAGCAGCTAAGCACAGGGAACTTTGTCAACAACAACAGCTACAACTGATCATGCCCAACTCCGGAAAGAACAAGATGAGGGAGTCTTTCGCTTATCTACACAGAATCGTAATATGCCGTGCTTACGAGCATGATACATGCCAGCATCACAAGCATGGCTCAAGTCTGCCTTGTGACAGCGCCGCCAATCTTCACAGGACACCTGAGAAACACAGAGAACCAGGACTCACCAGTCAGCGAGTTTCTCAGCTTAGCATTACTCTCTAAACACTGAGTGAACAGGTTCACTCCCAGTTAGATATCCAATGTTTCTGATATCGTCGTTTCTCTGGAAGTCGACGCGTGGGAGTCATTCGCGCTGCTGCGGAAACGTGATCTCCTCTGTGCGCCACGTTTGCGAACTGATCGTTTATAAGGCGTCTCTGCATCTTTGGGCTAGGGCTCCAGTGCGACTGAAATAAGAAACGTGCAGCGTCGTTTTTGGTACAACTTGAGAAGTGGAAACGAGGTCTACAGGCATTGGCATAAATCAAAGTGAGTACGGTGTGCTGTTTGTATTGAGAGGGGGGTCATGGAAGTGGCAAATACATATCGCATCGAAGGGTGTGCTTGAAGCAGCTGAAACGGAAGAAGGGTTTGCGAATTGCTATAATGCCCGAATGAGGCGTTGTGAGTGCAATATTTAGCTAATCTGTTTCCCTCTTTCTTCATGCTTTGCATATTGTATGACCTGAGGACCCTTTTGAAGTGTCTGTGTTGAGGATAGCCTAAGAAAAATGCTGGTTGATATGTTTTAGTAACTACGTTTTGATATCGTTGTTTTTCGCAGAATATTGGCCTTTGACATGATTGATTTGACCATGATGTGTTGCAGGCATCAACATGACACGGACACGTCGTATTCCGCTGGATAATTTGAGTGCATTGACGCTTTATTCGGATCGGATGACAACAGCACGACGCGGTGACCCCATCCCTCAGCTGACTTGCGAAGGGAAATATTGCTCATACTTCACGCCTGACATCGTTCAGTGCTCGAACCAAGGCTCTTCTTCCCCTGGCAACGTCGAATGGAAGGTATTAGCATGCTTATTCTTGAAGAATATCTGTCAATCCTAATGTATTTGTTTGGTTCAAAGTGCGAAGCCGATCTCCCCGAATCTCTCTCCTTCTCCCGCATCGAGGTCTCCTGCGAAGGATGGGACTCTTCTTCCGATCCTTACGTCTTAGCTGGTTCATGCGGTCTCACATATTCTCTCAAGCCGAACCCGCACTACAAAGGTTCTGAGCAGAAGCGCTCGTTTAGCTCTCGAGGTGAGACTGACTGGCCACAACGTCTCTTCTGGGGAATCTTCGCCCTGGTCGCGCTTTGGATCGCTTATGGATTCGTACTGCGACTTCTGCAATCTAACGGGAGTAGACCTCGTAATACATCTTCCTCGGGAAGGCGAAGTGGGTGGGGTGGTGGTGGTGGTGGTGGTGGCGGTTGTGGATGGGGAGGAGGAGGAGGAGGACCTGGATTCGGAGGTGGTGGTTCATCATATCCCTCCAAGCCATCTACCACATCCAGTTCTTCATCCGAAGGATGGCGTCCAGGGTATGCTATCCTCCTCTTCTCCTCTCGTCTAGTGATTCACAACAAATTAGGTTCTGGACAGGTCTTGCAGCAGGAGCTGCAGCAGATAGGTTGTTTACGAATCGGCAGCAGCAGGCCCCTCCGCGTTATACGACGACAACGGGAAGGTCTCTGTTCGACCGTGACGAGGATCGATACAACCCTACATACATCAGACCAGAGCCCCGTGCCAGTGGTAGTGGGAGTGGAAGTGCAGGAGGTTCGATGAGGAGCACAAGCGGGTTTGGGGGAACTAGGAATCGGTAACTTCTTTGAGTTAAACTTGTAACAATGGCTCCAATGGTGATGTACAACTTGATGTCATGAATAAGGATGTGCGACTGATTTACAAGCTGATTGTTGCTGGACGCTATGACTGATCGTCACCTAGTCGATAAGGAAAAGGACCTAGTAGACCCATTCTCGAGAAACGGAACTGATGGAATCGTTAATATGGGATCGGGTTGCGTGTAGATGTTTTCGAGATGAAAAAATCATGATTTCATGTGTCATACTCCATAATCACCTGCCACACCGTCACAAACCTCCAACGTGCCCCTTTCACTTAAGCCTCGATAGCAGCCGGGGCCCGCCTCTTTCCTCCAGCCTTCGCAGAAAGGCTTGATGTGGCAGAAGCTTTCGGCACCTCACGGTCTTCTTGAGCAGTGATGATCTACACCAACGTGATGAATACCGTCAGTCATTGCGGAACAGGATGCATGTTCGAGTGGAGGGAGGAAAGCAGTGACGGAACACAAACCTCAATGTGACAGGGGTGACCCTGGTAGGGGTTAATCCTACCGTGAGCGCGGTATGTTCGGCGGCGGGTTTTCTGGCATCTGCAGTCAGCTTGGGAGCAGGAATCAAAGGACAGGGAAACATACGGGAGCCTGCTGGACGACGATGTTCTTGATGCTGAGTTCATCCTCAACCAAGTTGTTAACTACGGCGTTGGCGGCGGCGTTCTTGATTAGCCCGAGAAGAAACTTTGCCGACTTGACTGGCCACCTTCCTGCTCATCTCACAGATTATTAGTATAAGCGAACAGAAGAGCGGAAGAAACGGACCCTGAGTAGCCTTGAAAGCCTTGGCCTGAGCAGTCCTTCCAACACCTCCGTTGTGCCTCCTGAAAGGAACACACTGTTTGTGCTCAATCACATCCTCGAGATAAGTGATAGCTTTCGATACTCGCATTCCGTTGACAGCTGCCGCAGTCTCGAGAGTGTTTTTGAAGTGAACGCGAAGATAGCTGCACCACATAAAGTGTTGTCAGTATAACTCTCCGACATCTTCTCTGCTCAATCTGGTGCTGCGGATCTGGATTGGGATGAGAAAACTAACCTCCCTCGGCTCCTGCCCACCTTCAGCTTCTCGGTTTTATCACCAATCAAGTGGCTAGAAGCGTATTTGCCCTGGTTGTGCGAGAGTGAGGTGAAATGAGATGTGCAAGTGTAGGATTAGGTGGGAGGGTTCGACCGCAAGTGCATCAGAAATGGCGGGAAAAAGGCAATAAAAATGGTCTGTATCAGAGACACGCAATATGAGCGAGCAGAAACCTCACCATTTTGGAGAGTTAGTAAGAGAACGGATACAGAAGGGAGGAGAGAGTCAAACCGCGAAAGCAAAAACAAAAACAACGAGCCACGATAATCCGTACGGAACTTTACTCGGGCCTTCTTGACACACGTTGAACACGCGGCCCCTGTATCACAATCTAAGAGCGCGGAAGAGTTTAGAACAGAAACATGACCGGTGGATGATTACCTCCACGGATGAATTCTAGCTCCATCAGCCGTGTTATAAGTTGCTTCCCCAAGGTCTGACGCTTAAACGTAGGAGTCCATTGTTTGGCTCTCAGGATTATGTTTCTTAATGTCTGCGAATAATATGACGGTGTGAATCACTACTAGTGTGGATGGCAGGATCTCCTTTCACCATCAGCTCTTGAAGCTGTAGTTCTAAGGCGACTAGAAGGCGTCCGTCGCTTAGAGTACGGTCCTGAGCCATCAATGGCAGAGTTTTTTAAAACACGATTAGCTACACAGAGATAACTACAAGCGCTATCTACTCTATGAGGAACTCCTTAACAATTTTCTCATTGTCGCGCTGTTCCCTTTTCACTGCCGTCTCTCCTCTCCGACGGTGGAAGTCAACAATCAGAAAATCTGCAAGGTCCTCCTCCTTCAGTGTCGGGTTCTCGATAAGGCAACCGTAGCACAAATAATCCGTCGCGTCTGCATCTAAATCCATATCCTTCTCCTTCCGACCGTGTAGTGTGGTGATGGAGATTTTCTCTCGCCAAATCTTCGACCCGCGTTCAGACGGCCTGATAAAGGTCAGACACACTTCCCCTGGTAAAACAGGGCTTACATTCCACAGAGGAGGCAGCTGTTGTTTCCTGGCTGCTCGGAACGGATTCCGACTTTCGCGACAGTCTTCATGATGGTTGGTACGGTGTTAGGCATGGCGTCGTCGAGACCATCAACAAATTCTGTACGAACATGAGCCAGATTTACCACCAAAAACGTACTCACCTCGACAAATGGTTTTGATGCTCTTCGGCCCTGCCTTGTCTGCTTGTCTAGGAGCTCTGTCAATGTCGTTAGCATCGCAGAAAAGCTGTAACTCTTTCCGCGCGACACCAGCAAGCGGCCTCACGCCGACTGTGTGTAGCCCCTCTTTGGTCTTTCTAGAATTCCACAAGTTGCCCACCTCCTCGGCTAAAGCCCACCCCCTTCCATTCGATATGCACTCGATGGCTTTTCCGGCTAAAGAAGTCGCATTGCTGCAGAAGATGAAGATTGAAACAGAGGGGTAAAGATCTTGTAGAGTAATCACAGTCGAGGACGACGATTTTGGTATGGGATTCTGCTTGAATGGGACGGAGAGTCGATCGCAGAAAGCCTGAAGATTCGACGCCTCACTAGTATCGCCATCCGAAAAATGCACGACAGTTGTGTAACCGAAAATCTTTGGTTTTAGTTTCCGTTTGAGGCCATCGTTGACATTGTACAATTGCTCCGGAGCATCTGACGTTGAAAAGAGTGAGGCGATAAAGTTGATCATGGCTCTGCTGTTGGATCAGTACACCCGAAACGATAGCATGAGCCTCATGCCTTGATCCGTCATTGTCCTTTGCAGCGATCACTACTCGTGGTAGTGGTCCATTTTTCCGTCGAGAATTCAGATGCCTCTCCCGTTCCAAAGCGAGCTCCAAACTGCGACGAATCTTGGAGCCTGTGTTGATGAGAAAACAAGGGCTATCAAGGATAACTTAGCAGTCGTCCATGTTCGATGAAGCAGAAAAACAAACCGACAGTAAACGATGTTGGTGCCTAGACTAGCATATATGGAAACGGACGGGTCTTTACAGCGAAGGCAGACCTGGGGTTGATTCTTTGAGACAGGTAAATTAACTGAAGGGGTGTCCTCTGGTTCAAGTTCATCGCCTAGCCGTCCACAGGAAGCCATATCAACGCCACTGATTGCCTCGTAAGCCTGACCAAAGACAATAGAATTCTGGACTCTTGGGGGAGAAATATGCTATTGTCCCGGGCAATCAAGAACAAGTTCAAGAGCTCAGTAATCTCTGCAATAATCTGATATTGATAAAGGCGGTGGTCGAGGATGGGATGACTCATTGCGGTACGCGGAACCTAATCATGGCTTGAAGAAAAAATTGTTTTAATGGGTATTTTGCAGGCACTTGGGTAACGGTTAGAAAGAATGAGGTACAGGATGTCCTGTCTGACACGGTAGAATTGCCGAATTTACAACAGCCTTTTGGGGAGGATGAAGCTACAATACGGCATTTCAATCACTGCATCCTTGGGACAAAAAAGGAAGTGGAACGCACTCGGCAGCCTTCACAATGGTATCTTCGATGTTGAATAACTTTGAGGTATCGATCACATTGGGCAGACAACTGAGCCCATTGTCGTCCTGCCTTTTCAAGTTCCTCGAGCTTCCATTTCTCCTTGAATGACGCTTCCGATGCAGATCTATCGCTCTTCGCCTCTTCAAACGCTGCACAGTCTCTGCAGCGTCGTCGCCAAAGCATTTCTATTGTGATACCATCACTATCTCATAAACCAGCACAGGGGTAGGGTGTCAGAGAGAAGTACCTTCAAAATCTGGAAGTCCTTGGAGAAGAGATTGACCGTCTTATTCTGATCGAAGAGTCCGAAGAAGTCAGCTGAAGCACCCGCATTGACGTCGATGCCAGCTCCCAACTCTAAACATCCAGAAAAGTCGGCATCAGTGATTTGAGCGGGCTCTGAAGAGTTCCCGAGGTTCTTGCTGATCGTCGGGCCTTTAGCGTCCAGAGTTGCAGTGACGGTAGCAGATGAGTCGAGGTCGAGAAAAACCTCTGCTTTAGCGACTGACAGCGCGTCCAGGCCGATCGAGATCTTATGCATCAAGCAGGTCAGCACCAACCTCGCCCGAAACGCCGGAGAAGCCACGTACCGTGGGTATGAGGTGAAATTCGAGAGTGCCGCTAGCTCCAGCATCAGGGGAAACGCTGAGAGTGAGATCTATAGTTGATTCATAAGGACGAGTGCGAAGGGAGAGAGATGAACATACTGGCGTCGGTTGGGTTGAAAGTTCCTTTACTCTTATACTTTTCATTGGGAGGGAAAGTGAGGGTCGTATCCTTGGTTTTATAGGAAAGGTCAAACTTCAAGTCAACATCGGCTTCGATGGCCGCTTTTGCCTGCGCTTTAACGCTGAAAGAAGGACCAACATTGAGGATTCTATGGGCGAAGGTTCATTCATGAACCCAAGTGTTATATTGAAAAACACACCCTGGGAAACTGAGGCCCGGAAGCCCAAGTTGGAATAACGTGATTTCGGGGGAAGAGATACTTGCTCCAGCATTGGCTTTCAGATCCAGAGTTCCACCAAAAAATGCGCTCAGACCTTCACCCTAGCTCATGAGTACAGGTCAGTAATGGAGGTGTACAACGAACCAGCAAAAACGTTGAAGTTGTCTAGCTGAGGCGGTACAACGGTGCCCGTCGCGACAATGCCAAGGGTGACATCTCCCCAAAAGCAGCCATTAACTGAGATATCGAAACCAGCATCAAAGTTCCCTCCGCCTGGTAGGGGACAGCTGATCTTTTCGTCTATCACCGGCAGGTTTTTCTGGAAGGAAATGTGGTCCAGCGTCTTTGTTTCATTAATGTTGATCTGGTTGAACTTTCCCAGTGCGTCATCAACTACATCCAAGAGGCTACGATCCTCTGCCGAGGTGGAAGACGTCGTCGTGGTGGTATTTGAAGGAACGGTGGGGACGTTACTGCCTTGTATTGCGATGTTGAGAGTCCCAACACTGTGCAACGCAGTCAACAGTCTGATAACGCTTACAATAAGCAGGACGAACGTCTGTGGATCAATAGCCGCAAAATTGGTGTCAATTGCCAGACCATGGACAGTAGGACTGCTTCTTGAACGGGCGACATCCTGCGGTACTTGCTGGTTCTCATGTGTCCAAATCTTCGCCACTCTCGCAAATGCCATCTTTCCGCACTGTTCCACAACTTGCGTCGTCACAAGTGTACCAACGAAGGAGTGGGGGCTCACGCTCTCTGGTAGCCGGACAAGCTTGTTCACACCACCTGTCGCTCCTGCAAAAAGATTGTTGCAACCATCTCCGTCTTCGTTGGTACACACGAGCCGAATCTCCTGTGCAAGAGAGGTAGAATTACATTCAAGGATCGTCCATCCTGCAGCAGTCGTGATGTCCGATAAGGCAGAGGTATTTCCCCACTGTTTCCCTTGCAAGTTTCAACGGCTAGAAAAGGTAGGGGACAGATAAACACAGACAATTCGCATGCTTCCCGAAACGGTCGTTTTTGTGCGAGAGCTGACGGAAGGTGGAAGGTCGTACGAACACTCTCCATCCAAGCAGGGTAGGGACCAATCATTTACCGCAGAAGCGAGCGACAAGGTTGTGGCAATGACTGAGAAAAGAAGGGAATGCATGGTCGATGCACGTTTTCTAGAAAGAACGAAGGAAAGGTCGACAGCACCCGTTGGAGAGGATATATGGTATGAAAGGAGAAAGAGCTTCAAGCTCAAATCAGCTACAAGCTGGCGTCGTCTGAAAAGAAAGCAAACTGGCTAGAACACAGAGCACGATATTTAACTCGTTCCTGCTCCCTCCGCCTTTCAATCGGTTTGCATTTCGTCGCGTGGATCGATCGACGCATGTTCATCGCTTCTCCACCCAGCCCAAGCCAAAATCTCTTGCTTGACAACCGTTTCGTTTGTCCAGCCGGCACCCTGTAAACTGCTGTAACAATCACGACACCCGCAAAGATGGTTATGTCCATCACCAGAAATCATTCAGCTCTGCCATCCCGGTCAACGTCAACATGCTCTCGTGCTCCTGCGAGTTAACGTCTGCATGTCTGCACGTGAAGAAGCTGCTCATGAAGTCCGATGTTCGGAGATAACGAGTGCCTCTGCGCGATCCCACGCCGTCGTGCGACAGAACAACTGCGACGCGTCCACGACCACTGCCACTTTTTCAACGACCTCACCTGGATCATGACAGCGCATATTTTACCTGGAGGTTACATTTTGACGTGTCTTAGTACGACTACGTGGGATGGTACGCGTCTTGGTCTTGTCTAGGGCTCACGTGCGGCGGGATGGTCCATTTTCTCACGCCATGTTCCCGCCTTCACTTGGTTCAGGAATCTGTTGTCCCGCTCCTAGGTCCCGACTGTGGGCATTCCG
This sequence comes from Atractiella rhizophila, assembly GCA_021432655.1. Classification (NCBI taxonomy): domain Eukaryota; kingdom Fungi; phylum Basidiomycota; class Atractiellomycetes; order Atractiellales; family Hoehnelomycetaceae; genus Atractiella; species Atractiella rhizophila. The sequence goes on along the minus strand of MU271210.1, from coordinate 136,380 downwards.
GCCTACATAAACGACGACGCAGTTTGAGTGCCTTCATATTCTTCAGACATCACAATCATCGACACAGACATGGCGCCTTTGCTCATTTGCGAGACTTTTACTTGGAAGTATTACCTCCTTTCTTCCCACCAGCTCGATCCCCTCTCTTCCCCGAGAGTTGAAAGCAAGTTCGCTGCAGTGTTTGCCACTCTGAACGCTCAGGCCAACGCCTCGTTCGTCCTTTCTCCTATCCTCCTTTTCCCATATTCCTGCTACCACTTGATTTCTGACGTTTGGGGGGATAGTGGCAAAGTTCCGTTCCAAGGATATGGCGACTTTAAAACCAGCGAAATGCAATGGTACGCATGGCTTTATCCATTTACCTGTCACCTTAACTGACCACGATGTCCTAGCGCTAAGACGATGGAATCTACTGGAAGCAGCTCCAGCAGTGTTTCCAGCGTCTTCGAATTGCATTCGGAGAAGTCTTCCCATACTACCTTGGGTCAATTAGAGTACGAAGCTTTGCAAGCAACGAAAGCGTGAGTCGCTCGTTCCAAGGAATTTTGTGTCGAGGCCAAGTTTCATTTGGTTAGCGCGCCAATGACGGAGAGGACTTTCTTCTCCAAAGTCATTGCTCCTCCTCTTGCGGAGGATTCTGTCTCCGGCTCTTCCATGGGCAGCGTGGACCTCTGTGAGCCCAAAGTGACTGAACCGTATGGTCTCTCCCTCTCGCCTTATTGCTGGACGCTGATTATAGTAATCGTGATGATAGAGAACATATGGAGAAGACCCTATCCGCGGGAATGGCCCGTGTCGACGCTTTTATGGCATCTGTCGACGGTGCCTTCATGAGTCCCGAACGCATGGCGGCGTCTTTGGCCGATCCCGTCTCTCGCTCGGATTCGCACACGTCCAGCGCCAGTGCCCATTCGGACACGGTCTACCTCGCTCACCACACCCCTGGACTTCGAGCGGGAATCGATTTCGAGCTCAAGTTGCTGTCTGAGCCCCCACTCTACACGCCAGAGGTCAGAAGGTACTATCCTCTCACGCCAGGCGAATGTGCCGAGTTCTTCGTCATCGAGATCGAAACGGTGGGCATCATCACTCTTTGTCTCACGAGGAGCGAAGTGTTCGCTGGCTTGGAGAATGGCTACTTCGCTAGTCTGGGGATGAAGAGGCTCAGATCTCACGCTGGAGAGATTGACTGGGTGGATATCGAGTGAGGTGTGCTCTTTCTTCTACTCCTACCGCAGAAGCTAATGAATCGTCTCGATCCGACAAGTGTCCTTTGAGTAATAATGCGAGCATATTCCGAATTCTGTTATGCTCGAAATTGTGTGAATATACCCGTTCAACATAAACAAATTAAATGTCTTCTGTATATTCCACTGCGTCCTGAAGCACTTTACAGAACCAAGAAGAGCTGCCGGACAAGGTGGAAAAGCGGATCGAACAGATGATGGTTCGGCTAGAGGAGATGTTGAAGACTAAGAAGGACCTAACGCCTGAGGAGAAGACTGTAGATAGGATGTTGCTGGACTTGGAAAAGACGAGGGACCTCTCGCAGACAATTGGTGCGTGTCCACCGCCTGTTGTGGTTGCCGACACTGACGATGTTCCTGACTGGCACAGTCGTGGTTGACGCGGATGCGTTCTATGCAAGCGTGGAGGAGCTGTACAATCCTGAACTGAAAGGGAAGGTCCGTGTCAGACGCCTAACCTTTCAACGATAAAACAGCGACAAATCAGCTTTTCATAGATCTTCGCAGTTTCGGGAGGGGTTATATTGACCGCATCATACGAGGCTCGAAATTTGGTGTCAGAAGTGGGATGGCAGGTAAGCATCACCTTCTGCTTTGTCCTTAGCTCGCTGAAACTGGTTGACAGGCTACATTGCTGGGAAGCTTTGTCCAGGGATCTTGATGGTCAAGCCAGACTTCAAACGGGTGCGCATTGTTCTTCAGACTTCATGTTTGCTGTTGACCATTGTGAAACGATAGTATTCGGAAGCATCGAAGAAAGTCATGGATGTGCTGGCCACTTTTGATCCGAATTATGCCCCTGCTTCGCTAGACGAAGCGTATTTGAATGTTGTATGTGTCGTATTATCCTGCCTTGATAGCTATCTGAGTAACGCTTTAGAGCTCTTATATCGTATCTCTCTATCTTAGCGGTTATTCAAATTCTAACAAGAGGGATCAGAAACAGAATGGCCTTACCCCCGAAGAAGTCGGTGTCCGAATACGAGAGAAAGTAAAAGAGATATCTGGACTGACCGTCTCTTGTGGGGTCACGCCGAATTGTATGCTCTCGAAAATTGCTGCAGACCTCAACAAGCCAAGTGAGGATCTCTTGCCGCTTCCTAAGTTACATCCCTAACTCTGATGTGATGAGAGATGGCCAATACGTCGTGCCTCCAGACAGAGACGCGATAAAGGAGTTCATGAAGAACATGCCAGTTCGCAAAGTTCCAGGGGTTTGTCACCTACGTTCGATGGTTGGAGGCGATCTCATTCGACGTTTGTAGATTGGACGCGTCTCGGAACGCTGGCTTCAGGCACTGGAAATCAAGTCCTTGGGGGATGTTTTCGACTCACGGGGACGTCTTTACTTGGTTCGAAATGAAATCGGTCTCGGATTTCTTCTAAGAGGATATCTTGGGCTTGGTTCGACAAAGGTTGAGCCTCACAAGCGAGAGGGGAGGAAGAGTATCGGGAATGAGCAGACATTCAGTACGAAAGGGGAAAGAGGAGACGACGGAAGAGTACGAGTGCCCTGTTTGCCTCAAGCTCTTCCAGATGGGTCTAGGAGAGTTCAAGTCTGTCCTTCCCCTCCTCTCCTTTCCCTTTGACGAAGCAAAGTTTGCTTATTCCATCGTTAGTTCGCACGCCGACCAGCGCCTTAATCGTTCGTATTCACTCTCTTACGAATTAGTATGGACGAGTTAACGAATATTGCAGGTGCACTTATATTGGATTTAACCAAAGATTCCGATGACAAGTCCATTGAGAATGGTGTTTCGACAAAGGGACAGAGCGGAACTCCAAAGTGACAACTGGTACCCAAAAACGCCGATCTTCCCCGTCGGCAAATAAGGCCAAGGATAAAGAGAAAAAGAGAAAAAGAGAAAAAGATCCAAAACGAATACACTGGATGTAATGTGGGGGTACGAAATGAGGGTATGTCAAATTGTTCTTGTTTGTTGCTGCCGTTGCCTGGTGTCTTCTTGTGTTGTGTTGTTATCCAGAAGTTGTACCCAATTTTGTATTTCGCAATTCGAACGTCGTCCTTTCCAGGATCATAACGTCCCTCATTCACTGCCGTCATATCGAGAGGTATATGCGGACCGCCGTCAACTAAGTTTTCACGATGCCTTCTTCCGTCTGGCAACAACCATTCGACTGGGAATCCAAGCTCTCCTTCTCGAATCTACAGAACATATGAGATCATTCAGAGACAGCAGGAAAGAAGCAGGGAAACATGCCAGCCCATTCAATTCGACAATTCTTATGGAGCGCCTGAATCCATCCCTCTGAGTATCCGAACAGCAGAAAGAGCGGTTTGGTCGTCTCCAGGGCAAGGAGACAATCTACACAAATCGATCGAACATATCAGACCATCGGACTGCAATCTGTCACATCCATAACGGGAAGTAAAGTCTGACGGAGGACGGGAGAGGTGACAAACCGCGCAACAAGTACCGACCTGCCACCTTCAGGTCTTCATCGCTGGCCCAATCACCGATGGGACAATCCAACCTCTTCGCGAGGATTAAGTGTAATTTTGGGTTCCGTTCCACCATTTCTGCTAGGTGGGCTGGAGCATCGGGATGGGCTCCCTAATGTTTTTTGAGCGGAGTGTTCGACAGTCCATGACGGCATGGAAAAGAAGGACAAACTCTTGCAGCCATGCATTCGCGCAGAGTACGCCACCACAGTCTATCCCACGCATATGATCAGTATTTGTTAATATTTTGCATGAGAGAAGCAGATAAAGAAATTGGCACACAAGGTCGCTTCTCCAACACTTCCCTCTCCCTCGAATACGCTGAAAGGCATCTCCCCTGGCTCGATGAGGACCATCATCCCACCTTCCTCGAGTCCCTGTGCGATTTGCTCAATTATGGCTTCCCAATCTCTTATCTGTACGTCACTCATGATCAGCCATCTATCCACAATCGGATAAAGGAGTCAGCGACTCACTCCCCATATGAGACATCGCATGAATATCAGCTCAAACTTCCTCTTCTCCCCCTCCCCTATCCTGTCCTCCCTCTTCCGGAGGATATATGAGTAATCCAAGTCGTCCACCTTGGTGAAGTCCTCGCAAACAAAGGTCACATTCGGAGGTACTCTTTCCGGTTGCACTGGCGCCAGATCCACACCAATCACAGTGGAGTTGGGAAACTCGTCGCCCATCTGGATGGCCCAAACTCCAGAGCCGGTGCCGAGGTCTGTTCCATCCCATTCAAAACGCTCAGTGCATGCCTCCGAGATTTTGAAGTTTGAGATGATGGGTGGAAGACGGACCAAGAATGGTTCGTGGGCCTGGAACGGGATCCTTCGGGTCGAGGTGCAGTGAGAGGACTTCGATGGGGTAGTTCCGTCCTCCAAGCAGGAGTTTGTACCCCTCGTGTTGACAGTCCAGCCTGTCGAGCTCCTCGGCATCATTTGGGTAGTAATAAGCTGGGAGGAATTAGTCTCAACTGTTGTTCGTGAAGAAAGGAGGGGCACACCGATGTCGTGTTCGGAATTGTGGAACCTATGGCATCGATACAACCAAAAGAAGTCACAATGAACTCCTGTCAATACATATCTGCAAACGAGAGGGACCAACCTCCTCCCTTCTGCGTAGGAGAACCAGGAAGCGCTGGAGCTCAAGCTGCTCCCTTCATCGTCCATGTTGACATCGTAGGTGCCAGCGCTAGCGAGGCTCCTTTGCGAGTTCGAGTCGGAGAATGCGATTGAAGGCTCCCTGTCATAACCATATTCTTGAGTCATGGGCTTCGCAACGGCGTTGGGCTTGATGGTGGTGCTGGTGCACTGGCAGACGTTGGTGGGAGGGAGTATAGGAATAGCTCGAAGATGGAGTTTCCATTTGCTTGGTTGTTGAGATCGATTGGGAGCCAGGGGAGAGGAGCACAAGCTCATGTCAGCACAATCCTTTTGCTCATGCCCATCTTTTGTTTAGCGATATCTATATGCTACAATGAAGACATCAACATGTAGATATAGACACTGAAATCCAGTGAGACGTATCGCTCAGAGTAAAGCGTTCACCATTGTTGTGCTCTCCAATCTGTCGGCACTCGGGCTACTTGCTTTCTTCGGAAGATAATTGCACCAATGTTCAAACATTCAAAATTGACAACCTAAAGTTGTTACATTTTAACTGCAGCCTGTTGACAGTATTCGCTTGAGCGCCGGAGCTCAATTTGCCCTGCTTCATAGGGCGGCCATAAAAACTTGAAACTTGAGTCGCATGAAAGCGAGGAATCTCTAAAATTCGAACTTGCAAGCTTAGAGCCGCTATTTTCTCAGGACCACTTTTGCAGTCGTTCGAATTTGAAACTCAATATAGGGCTCTAAAATGGAGTTTATTTGCTTCATGATATATTGTAGTCAACGTCCCTAGTTTATGGAACCTAATGCGAACCGACATGGATGTTTCTGCCTGACAATCATGATGGCCGCATTCTGACACTCCCTCATAAATTATAAATTTGTTCTTTTTTCTCGTTGAGGAAATCGTGAAGGCCCAACTTCTTAAATCCCTGGGGCAGGTTGGTCCTGGGTCCAGAGTCTCTCAGTGCTACACGATGAAAGGAGCGGTCGACTTTTTCCCGTTACCCTGTTCTTACCCCCATACAAAAAGGGTGCCTTAGATCCATCAGTCGAACTACCATCTATTATCCACTTTGACACTGACTTTCGCGGTAGTCCGTCTACCTCTTCTACATTCCCCAATTTTCTGGCTCATTGCTTTGCCATGTCAGCAGCGACTGACAATTTGCACCACTCCTCTCATATGATACCATAATAAGTCTGTCACCGATATGGGCCGACACATTCCTCCTCACCTCCTCGTACCGCGGTACCACCATCGACTGGATGGACGTTAGGATCATTTGTGATCATGGTGAGGGAGAAAGGGGGCACGGCTGTAGACGATTAGATTGACGAGATCGAGCGAGAAGAGGGGAGGAGGCAGGTTATAAAGGCTGCCTGATCTCTTCCCTTGCATGACATCAGCAATCTTTCTTGAGCTCGAAGTAGACGAACAAACTGAACAAAACGCCTCGAGTCTTTGTTATTACTGGTACTGCTAGGAGTGAGAAGTTGATTTCCTATCACTCAGCACTAATAGTCCCCAATCACTCATCAGTGAGTGCAAGCAATACAAATAGTTATGTGATTGGGGAAAAGAAGAAGAAGGGAAACACATCAAGCCATACTTATAAGTCCGAGGGACGATGACACGCTTGTTAGAATAAAGTATTATCATATCCCAAGACTCTACTTTGTTTTGCTAACATCTACTAATGACACCCGTGCTTGCTTTGCCAGCATGCCCATCAAGAATGGCAAATTGAACCAGTTAGTGGCAAAGGTGATGATTGAAGATCCATAACCAATGTTCACGCTCTTGTTGACAGTCGATCCGTTATTCAATGCTCCAGATGATCCAAAAGTTGCGTGTATAACCTTATTAGCATAAACCTCCGGAGGCATTGATTTCCTTTGCCCTCGTTCCCTATTGGCGGTGAGCTGTTCAATGATAGCACTGGCGAATGGCGACCCTGGAGCGTTGTTTTGGAGTTAGAATTGTTCCTGTGTGAAGGAGAGGAAGACCTGCCTTCCTTGATAATCGCTTCATCAAGCATTTTCTTGGTCATGTTTGACTTTATACCTCCTGAGTTAACATAGAGGACATCTATGTTAAATGGCCTCAGTTCCTCTCGCAAGGCCATGCTCCATCCATGAACTCCCGCTTTAGCAGCAGAGTATGGCGAGCTCCAAATCTGAGGTCTGCGTCATTCTATTTAGATTGCGGTTGTAAGTGGAATGGAAAACACACAGCTTTGCTACAAGCGATCCAATGGTAATGATCAATCCATCCTTGTTCTGGAGCATCGATTTATTCAAAACCTCATGCGTAACACGCATGGTTCCTGTCAACTGGAATCTAGAATTATCTCAGCGTTCGAAGTACGAGGAAACGCTTACGTTTACTTCTAAAATGTTTCTTAGCTCTTTCTCAAAATCAAACTCGACGAAGGCCCCGATTTTCAGTGCTCCAGAATTATTGATAAGAACGTCTATCCGTCCATTTGAGCCTGGGTGGGACAGAATGTTTGCAATTGCCTTCTTCACGGAGTCGGGGGACGTGATGTCCAGACATTCAAGGATGCAGCCCAGTTCTTCCATGAAGTAGGCTGTGAGCAAAGTGATGTTAAAGACAAACTGACTGTACCTTGAAGTCCTTCCATGCCTTGTATCTTTCGTGAGGTAGCGAAGACTGTGCATCCTCTCTAAGACCACTCAGCTTTGCCCATCCGATCAAACAGAGGAATCTAACCTCTACAAATGCCTTTGCTAGCTCGTAGCCTAGACCCCCTTTGGTGCAACCAGTGATAACAACTGTTATTTGTAGACTAGGTGTCATTGTTTCTTTCCTCCTTGAGTGTCCTATCTCTCTCGGTTTCCTGTATGAAATTGAGTGGCAAGTGGATGACATTCATTATATTTTATACTGTCCCTAATATTCTACACGGTGTGGACGAGTAATATGGAGTGTTATGTCGCTTGGTGAATTCTTGCAGTGGCAGAAAACGAGGAGCGTGAGGCTGACAAATATTCCTGAGACCTGACAAAGCAGCAAGGATACGAACACAGAATACAGTGACTCAAATTAGCTTCAAGATCACTAGCAGAAACATTAGTAAAGTTCGGTTTTCGCGTATCATGGATCAAAGGCCAATCTCTACGAATTCACGCCCATCGATCCCAATCTCACACCCTCCCCTATCAACATAAGCTGTGTGGATTTGAAGGTGCCTTTCTCTTCGTTTCACGGTGGACTTTAACGCTATATGGAATTCACATCTAGCTTCTCCTGGGCTCAAACGAACACCAACTCGGCTAAGAGCGAGCGCAAGTGCCGGTATTCTTACATCGGTGTAGGATCCCAGCAGAGGGACAATACGGCTCAATTGTAGCAGTTGCCGAGCCTTAGCGGCCGAGTGGGAGGGGGCAAAACAGGAATGGAATGTAGGAGAGGCTGAAGGAACGACGGGGGCGAATTGGTGGAAGGTGCCTACCTATGCACCATCACCCCCTTTAAGTTGAAGTTTCAAGTCTAGATCGAGCTTCATGCAGCTGCATAGGTGGCACTTGGTACCTTGCCTAAAGTTCAATAATACATTTGCATCATCAGTTGGCTAATCATGTAGTGCCGATACACGTTGGTAATCTTAGCATATGTGCACTATTACACTCACATACGCCATGTTGCGTTCATTCCAAGTCCCACACAATGCGTCCGCCAGCTACGTGCGTCGACTTCAGTATCATGCTCAGAGAGATGAATTATACTTACCAAAACACATCCCATATTTCATCTGATACCAATTCCTAAAGCTCCTTCTGGTAGCGATTCTCTTCACAGTTCCCCAACTTCCACCTTTGACAACCCAATGATCGACTTGCCCTTCTTTCACGAAGAAGTCTTCAGAGTACTCGGGGTAAAGTCGAGACTTCACAAAACCGTCGTACAAGTCGAAGGAAGTGCAAGTCCATTCCCATACTCCGCCAGAAGTAGGAGCATTGACGGTGGTACTAAAAGGTGCAGCTCAGCCGAGGCAAGCGTTAGATGTCAAAGTCTGCCTACGGTACGGGATGCCAGGTCTGGAAGTCCACATTCGAGGTGAAGGGATTAATCGGATACTTGTCGTAGAGCATCTGCAACTCGAATTCAGTGGGAAGTCTGCCCCCCTTCGACTATTGCAACATGTTAGTGATAAAATCAACGCAACTTAGGTGCCAACTCACTCTCGCGTAGTCGGTTAGCATGTTGCCGCACCCAGTGACGGGCCAATGCTTCGCATATGCAAGCGGAACGAGCCCATAAGCCGTTTTGACGCTCACGTTGCCCGTTTCATCCACCTTCCAGCTCTCTGGGGTCTTCCTGCCTGGTTCCTGCTTCCAAAAGTCGTAGTAATCGCCATTCGTAATCATCAACAAGCTGATCTTGAAAGGTTTCTTCACCTCCACGATCCTTGTCGGGGATTCGTTATCCCAGCCATAGACATGGGAAGGAGACAGGCCTGCATTGTCACGAGTGTCGACATCGTCAATTCCGAAGTTTAACGAGGACGGCTGAAACGTCTCAGTGGTTTCTAAATCTTGAGAACGATAGAGAGCATTCCAATGATTTGAGAGGGAGCGGAAGTCTGGGATACTCGCTGAACTTGGAGGGTTAATTTTTTCTGGTGCCATTTGCACGATCATGTATAGAATCGTCTCCAGGTGCATGGCTACATTCGACTTCAGTCAAAGAACAAAGCAGCCAGTGAATGTACGGAACGCACCTTCATGTTCGTATCCTAACCACAGGCTCCTCCCAAATGCTCTATCGACACCTCCTCCTTCTCTCTCATATTTCTTCTCGTCGTAAATCGTCTCCACCCTTTTCCTCACTGCATCGCGGAAGGCGAGGATCTCCTCCAAAGTTGGCCAGTCTTCTTTCACCTTCGGGACCTTGGAGTGACGGTGAATCTGCATAGAGGCGTTGAATGCTAAGTCACAGCAGAGAAGCTTTCCAAATGGAAAACAGACTTTCGTAGGGTCTTCCATGTCCGGATCGATTCCGCGCTCAAAGATATCCCTGAAATAGGCTGGTTCGGTGGGATTTCCATCCAGCGCTCTGGTGAGATGAATATCCAAGAAAGTTGGAATCTGTTTTGGATCACCATCGTGTCATCCAAAGCAAAGGGTTACAACGTACATGTCCCTATTTCTCTTGTCAGGATGATAACCCAACAAAATAAGTGGAAGGACTGACAAGATAGAATAAATTAATGTGCCTAAGGTCAATAGGCTTTTCATGCAACATCTCCTTCGGTATGATCTGATTGCCCCGGTCAACAGCTTGCCACCTTGGGGCGAAAGGAACCACTCACGTTCAGCGTCACCTCATCCCAGAGCTTCCACAGTCCCCTCCACTCCTCCATACTAGGTAGATTGCGTCCCATCTCCGCATACTCGTCTCCCCTTTCCACCAAATAAACGCCATAATAATCACCACCGTCCCTCCCTCCCTTCCAACATTGGACGACTCTCAATCCGCTCTTCCTGAACATCTCTCTCGCCTGCTTCTCCGTCAACTTGTAGCTGACTTCCACATTGACGAGTTCTCCTTCTTTGAACTCAAGCTCCTTCTCTTCCCCTTCCACCGTGACAATCACCTTTCCACCCTCCCTTAACCTCATATACGCCTCGTGTCTTCCCTCCTGCGCGTTGAACCTATTGACGTACTCAGCGGGTGGCATTCCACCCTTCGCCTGCAAGATGGCACCCGCATTCCTCCATCCGTTCTGAAACCAAGCAGCCGTCTTCCCGAACTCGTCATTATACGCTCTCTCAATCTTCGTCGCATCCTGACATCCATCCAAACAGATGAGCAGCTTGTCCACTCCGGGACGGAAGAGCTCCGAGATGCGGGAGAGGAACGAAATAGCAGAGGTAGGGCGGAAGTTTCCCAAGGAAGAACCGAGGTGCAATAGGCATTTGGGAGGGTCGGTCGTTGAAGAATTGTTCAGACCGCCAGATGAAAGCCATTTTAGGCCTTGGAAATAGTCGGCACATATCCCTCCGACTGAGATCTTTGAAGCGTCGCTCGGATGAGCTGTGGCGACTTTGGGGAAGGAGGTGGTGAGTTCGGAAAGCGTCTGCACCAATTGACGCTTTTCTAGGTCCAGCTAAGAAGCAGATTCGTCGTTCAAATATGTAGGAGGAGAGAAGGCACGGGAGATACGTACGGCATAGTACTTGAGCCCTGGAATGTGGAGCTTGTGCAAGCTGGCGAGAAGATGGCTGGTCTTCTCCAACGGCCTGTACCATCCGTCCTAGGGTCATTAGCAGTAATGGAGAGAAGAAAAATGACGGACCCAGCACCCAGCTCCACTACCACCGGCGTAACAGTGCCTCCACCAGCGGGACCTCCTAAATGAGAATCGCAGCCATTCATCTTGCCCAACGATCCATTGACACTGCACGGCAAGCGCATAACAGTCAGCAACGGGGCAGAAGTGAGGCGAAGAGGATTCGAAAGCAGACCCGTAATTGTTCGCTCCCACTCTGTCGTCTCCCCATTTCTCCTTCCCGTTCTCGTTCAACTTCCCATTCGCTCCATGTCCATTCGTTCCGTTCATGCCATTCTGTTTCAACTTCTCTTCCTTCTCGGCGTGCCCGCCTGAGCCCGTGAAAAGGCCCATCATTCTCGCCGCCTTCCCGCCACAATCAAAAGGCAACCCGTCAGTGATCGGAAATGGAACAGAAAGCAGGGGTTAGTGGACGCACAATATCGTCTCCATGCCTCTTCAAGATATCGAGTTCGTCTTTGAACAAGTAATATGCTTCGAGGTTTGCTACTTCGGGGTACATTTCGAGGCCGACATTGTCGTAGAGCACCACTTGAGCAGAAGCCCTCCCATCAGCCTCTAACCTCTTCTGGAGGCGAAAGGAGGGAGAAGACAAACTGGGATCTATAGTTTTGGAGAATCTCCAATCGCCTTCCCCTCTGACTTCTTTAGAAGAGAGAGAGTCAAACAGCTGGCTCCCCAAAGAGCCAGCCTCCATGCTGCCTGTCCTCAAGTCGACAATTTCTGGTTTCATGATTGCTGAGTATTCTGCTGAATATCGATAGCTGATTCGTTATTTTCCCGTTGAAATGTTGAGATTTCGATAGTGGGTGATCGTCGTTGTGGGAGAGAGAGTGGTGGTTTATATGAAGGCCTCGAATTTCTATTACGTATTTATCCCACCTTCTATAAACGTTTTGCCCCGTCAGTACTCAGTCGTAACAAGGAAACAAGGTCATCTTAGCTGCCTTCCATCGACGTAACAGGAGCCTGGAGACGCGTAGGCACGCGTCTGCTTTGACTCAGCAGCTGGACTGCAAGCGAAAATAGAGGGATGGGGAGTGTCTGATTCGGTCGGCAACGGCTACGGGGGAGTTCTTCCCTCTACACCCTATCCTGCAACCATCGACTAACATCCAGTACAAGTCACAATCTTTCCTGAGACCTTCAAACGGGATTGGCTTAGAAATCATTGTTGCATTATCAAAATATTGGACAGGACAAGACAGGAACCCAAGGACGTCACTTCTTCCTGGTCCTCTTGCTCCTCCTCGTTTTCTTCGAATCATCTTCCTCAACCCCAGATATCCTTTCCATCAAACTCTTCTTTTCCTGTCCTCCAGCTGCACCACCACCACCGGTCCCCTTAATGTGTATTTCTGCTTTCCCCTTATCTCCAGCTCCCATCTGGGTCTCAACAATCTTCTCACTCCGGGCGGGTATTGGCACCTCCTCTTTCCCCTCGGCAACTGCCTCCCGAGCTATTTCCTGCAGTTCCTTCTTCTCCACGATCTCGGGGAGCCCCACCACAGCCGATTCTTCTCTGATGACGACGTTCCCCGGCATCGGCACAGGTTCCTGTCCTTCCACTGCGACAGTCGGAACAACAACCGCCTCCCCTTTCGACGGGACCACCACAGGCGTCTGGCCTTCCACTTCCACCTGTACAGGAGCGGCAGGAGGTAAGCTGGGGAGCGAGCTTGAGTGCACAGTCGGTGGCAGAGGCATAGGCTTCGGAGGAGAGGAGGACGCGACAAGCACAGCGGTTGGTCCCGAACCGTTGGGACGAGCGGGGAGGGAGGAGGGCGGTGGTGGAAGTTGGGAGGGGGGAGCCTGTCGTTCTTTCCTTCCTGAATGTGGTTCGTCTCGTCGGGTAGCTGGGGCATGGCCTGGAGGCGGCCATAAATCACCCAAGCGCGAAGTCTGAAATGTCATATCCATGAGTCAAATCAGCCTTCAGCAAAGCAAGATTATAACGCACTCTAGCTGGCGATCTCGATCGCGATCGTTCCCTCCTCCTCCCCCTTTCCCTCTCTTCAGAAGGTACATATCTATCGATCCCAAGGTCCCTCCCCGTCGTTCTCGCCACCTCCCTCCTAGCTGCGGCGGGATCATCCCTCTCGGGCCTTCTCAATCTCTCGCGCTCCTCCATCCTCTCCCTTCTCGCGTCAGGGTCAAAATCATCCTTCCTCCTCTCCCTCTCCCGTTCTCTCTCACGATCACGCAAGTAACCGATGGGAGGTGGCGAGCGGGAAGGACGGCGTCCCATTCCGATTGGAGGGGGGGAAGGGCTGCGTCGTCGGTTGGAAGAAAAGCCAAGCGAGATCGGAGGGAGGACAGCTGGTGGAGGACTGTGGCGACGACCGCGCATATGGGGAGGAATCTCCCTCTCCGTCCTATCCCGTTCTCGTTCTCGATCCCTAGGGAGAGGGGACAGTGACCTCCTTCTGCCGACAGGACGCTTTGGAGACGGCGACCTCTCCTTCCGAACAGGACGTTCCGGCCACTTGTTCCTCGTCTCTTCCTTTTGCGTCGTTTTCGTAGCTGGCGGAGAAAACTCCCTCTGTCTCTTGGAGGCGATCGTAGGTGAAGGAGACCGTTCCCGCTTGCGAGCTGCGGGTTCTCCTATTCTCATATTCGCAATCAGGACATGACAGCGATTTGGCTATTAGTGACAGGACGTACCGCCACTGCTGATAAGTCCAAGGCGCGCAGGGTTCACCTTCAATCTCTGATCCGCATCACGTTCGCGGTCTCGATCATTGCTAATGAAAATTTAGGACTGTATTCAAGAAGAGAAGTGAGAAATTTACCCCCGCTTGAAGCTTGAGCCTTCCTTTTCCACTTCCCTCTCTCTCTCTCGCTCTCTCGGGCGTTCCTCGCTGTCCCATCCAACCTAGTCAATTCATCGTTCCACGCAAAATAAAAAGATGCTTACGTCCTTCTTCGTTCTTCCCTTTCCCTTTCCCTTTCCCTCTCCTTTTCCCGTTCCCGTTCTCTATCCTGTTCCCTCTCCCTCTCCTTTTCGCGCTCTCTATCCTCATCCTTCTTCTTCTCAGCATCAAGCTTCTCCTTCCTCGCTCCCCATCCTACATCCACACGTGGTCCAACGTTGTTTGTCCCTGACATCTTGGGAGGCGGTGGAGGTGCTACATGCGAAGCTTAATACTCATGCAAGACGGGTGTAAGAAGTTCACAGACGTCGTTCCCTCGTTTCTCGCACCTCCCTTGGTCCAGTAGGAGCGTCCTTTGGAGGCTCCCTCTCCCGTCTCACCGGTCTATCTCTATCCTCCGCTTCTCTCCTATCCCGCGTCGGAGGTGGATCAGAGTCTCTCAACTCTCTCCTCTCCCTCACATCTCTCGTCGGTGGGGCATCAGAGTCTCTGATATCCCTCCTCTCCCTACTTTCTCTCGTAGGCGGAGGATCGGAATCTCTCAACTCTCTTCTATCCCTATCCCTAAGACTATTCTCTCTACTCAAGACAGGTTCCGGATCTCTGATGCTCCTCCTTTCTCTCACGGGAGGAGGATCCGAGTCTCGAAGCTCACGACGCTCAGAAGGCGTCCCGCTTTTTCGAACCGGAGGCGGATCGCTATCCCTCAGCTCCCTTCTGAGACGGGAAGGACCAGTTGGAGCATCCGCCGGGGGAGGCGATGAAGGTCTAAGTCGTTTAGGGCCCGTCGGAGCGTTAGTTGGTGCGTCTCTTCCTGCACTTGCAGGAGTTGGGGTTGTCACAGATACGGGTCCTAATCTGGACGACGGTCCAGTCGGCAACGGTGGCGCGCTACGTCCATGACCTTGGTGCGAGCTCTGTTGAGAATACGGTCTCGCTGGACGCCAAAAAAAACCGAATGATGTAAACCTCGACATTCCAGGGCGGAGAGAAAGGAGAAGACCAGGGTGAAGGCTTACAGGCTCCTCCACCTCCGTTCGATTGAGATGGGTGATGGTGATCTCTATGGTCCCTAGAGTCACGACCGCCAGTCATTGCGGCGGGTCCTTTAGGCGCGTCTCGCATGAGCGCCGGTTGGGTGGGCGGTCCAGTGTTTGTCGGATTAGTACTGGCGGCCGGGGTGGCGATGGTGGTGGTGAGACGGTGCATCTGTTCGCGGACTAGAAGAAGAGGGGAGGGATGAGCGATGGACGGACGCGGAGGCGGTTTCGACGAGGAAGGCACGAGAGGAGGAGAGGAGAGGAGAGGAGAGGAGAGGACGAAGACTTTGACGTTACGTTACGTTACGAGGATAGGACGAATTGAAACTCCCGCACGTCTTCGTCGACGCTTCATCCTCTCGGTCCCCAAAGACCATCGTTGTGCCGTATGAGCTTGCACCACGAGATGGTGCGACAGCCACAAACACGCCAGAAAAGTCCTAGACAAGCTCCAAACTGCCTCTCCCACCGAGGGAAGAGTGAATCCACCTTCCATCCACTGTAAAGCTCGACAAGGTCACGCCGAGGACAAAACCAAATTAAACCATCCCTTATCCTCTGCTACGCCACCAATTGGATCGCTTAGATTAACTCACCATAGACAGGCTCCCTCGGCGGTGGAATGACGGGCGGTGGAGGTGGACTTTGATCTGTACAAACGAACCGTGATATAACGTCAGTCTCAATCCAAAACATCAACTCCGACACATAGACAAGTTACACCGGTTTAATGTAGGGCGTAAAAGAATGAATGCGCTGAGATATCCGCACAAATCCTACGACTCTGCAGAAGAGAACACTTACTTCCAAACTTCATCAACCAAGCTTTACTGGGCTCCGTAGGTCTTTCCCAGGTCGTGTCTCCGCTGACAGTGTCATAATAATAATATTGATTTGGGTCATTCCTGCTCGCCATAACGTCCCAGCCCCTCGGTAAAGTTTGAGCAATAGCATTCAACGAGCTCGAATTAGCGAATGCGTCGTTTCCCGGAGGATTAGAGTAGGAGGAGGAAGATTGGGTGTTAGTGGTAGTGATCGGGGTGGGGAGCGAAGGGCGCCCTTTTTCGAGTCGGTCCACGAGTGAAATATGGCTGGTGCGACCTTGAGAGCCTGGTTCGGGCTGGGGAGAGGGAGAGTGGCGGGTGGGGGATGGGAGTGAGATGACATCTTCGTTTTCGTAGTCGACCTCGTCTTCCATCTTCGTTTTTCGCGGCGTTTTCGCAAGTTAAGAGGAATAAAGTATTAAACGATGAATGTAGGTGATGGTAGAGTCCCAGATTCACGCTGTGGCTGGAGTGGAAATCGAACTCTGCGCTGGTTGACAGTTTTTTCTGGGTACTTCATCACGTGATACTTGACAATCTCACATATCCTTCACAGTCACAGAAGAGTTCTTTTCTTTTCTCCTTATTCTACGCCTAAATGGCAGTCCTCCCACTCTCCGCCGTGCCGCCTCTCCCACCTACTCCGTCGCTCTCAAGGCATCCACGGCTGACTACCAATCGGAGCTGGCTCAAGCGACTCGTGCCTTCACGCTGGACGCAGTTGGATTTTGAGCTCGCGAGTTGGCAAATCGTTCACTTGGTCATTGCTCCGAGGAGGGTGTATGTTGGTTTCCTTTCTCCTTCGCTTCTGGGTGGTCGTGAGAGTGCACTTGCTGCGAATTGGAGCCAGTTCAGAGAGTGCAGCTCTGTTCTCATTCTGTCTTGACAAAAGTCAATGGCAGCCTTGTTTTTTCGTTTGGAGGGAAGGCAGTGATCCTGAAATATGAAAGGATCGAATGATTGCGGGTTGCACAGTGCTTTTGACCATAATGGCAGACTGAAGCCTTGAAGTTGCCTTCTCAAGCGCTTTCAGGAGATAGTACATTTCGCTGTGAACATATGTTCTTTCCCTTGTGTTATGACAGGATCTCGAAGGCACACACAATTGTTTATTTCATGGTAAAAGGCTGAAAGTGTTTCCAATGAACTTCTCCCTCTGCTCTGTCTCTTAACAGGAACTGACATTTCACGCCTTCTGGAACAGGTATCGAAATGTGTATTACCAGAAGCGTACGTTTCCCTTCGCCTTCGTCCAACAAATCCTTAACGCAACCACATGAGTACAGAAACCAAGAACACCTGGGCAAGAGACGATCCGGCGATGCTCGTCCTCCTTTCCGCCTCTCTGATTGGTTCGCACTTTCTACCTCCCTCTCATAGGTCCTTTCAACTGAGCGTGAAATGATGTATAAAGGAGCTTCCGTCTTCTGGACCCTTTTTTACCTTCGTCCTTCCTCCGCTTACTTTCGCGTCATCATCCTCTCCTCCCTCCGGATGATCGGGTTCGACTTCCTTCTCCCCGGCTTAGTACTCGCAACATTGCTTTGGTTCGTCTCTCTTCTTTCCTTCCCGTTATATATGTAAATACTGACCAGTGATGGATACTTGATTACCTGACAGGTGGACATGTAACCGCTTCCTAGCAACGCAAGGAAACCGAGTCGAATGGTCGTACGCTCTCGACGTTCACCTCAACTCCTTCGTCCCCATCCTCGTCTTCCTCTATTACATCCAACTCATCCTCGCCCCCGTTCTAAGGAGGGACAATTGGGTGTGCTTGCTCCTTGGTAACAGCTTGTACCTGGTCGCAGTGTCGCAGTACATCTACGTTACCTGTTTGTCCTCCTTCCTTTCCACTCACCTCCCTCTCCCTATCCTTCGTTATGAAGCATGAACATGACCTGGTCGTGCATTTCAGATCTAGGTTACAACGCCCTCCCCTTCATCCGACACTCCCAATACTTCCTCGCCCCCATCGCACTCGCTTTCATCCTCTACGTCATCTCCCTCCTGGGCTATAACGTGCCGAGGAACACGTTGGACGAATATTGGAGGTGGGCAGTGGAGAGGAGCTGGGAAAAAGCGATGGAAGCAGACGGAGATGGGACGGTAGCGGAGAACGCGGCGAGGATGATGTTTTGAGTGAGTGAGCGGATGACGGTGTGTGCGTAATATGTCTTTTTTGGATTGCATGAACATTTTGTCCTATTTGCTTGTTGCGCACTGCTTCGTTGCCGTTCGAGAGTTTCCAAACACTACTAATGCACCAACTTGGTGCTGGCGCGGTTTGCGCAGCGACCTTGCTCATCAAGAGGCTCACTTTTGAGTAAGGCTTCCCACTCCCATGAGAGCCATTTGGGCAGCGACGTACCGTGACATTCGCATTGTTGCTATTCGCTCCCAGTCTCTCAGCAAGTTTTCTTTGCCTGTCGCCAATCTGTGGGCCTTTTTGTGCAAATGGCTGGACTGAGCTACTCCTACACCTGCTTCAGTACAGAGTAAAGCTCGCGCTCTTGCAAGCTTAGCTCGCCCATTCTGTTCCATAGTCCTCTTCCTCCTCGCCGCCACCGCTGACTGCACCATACAGCTGTTCATGCTGCCTTGATCGACATCATGAAAAGTGCTTGGTGACGCAATCATCCACTCACATCTGATGCATGCTTTGCAATCTAGGCTCAATGTACGCAGAGGAAAGATAGTTCTTGCACGAATGCAAGGCAACTACCGCTGGCGAAGACCAAGGCTAAGCATCCCAAGCTACAGTGGCAAAGTTGTCTACTTTGTTTTCAGGTTTCTAGATAATTAAAATGGAGTGTCAACAAGAAGTTTTAATGTGGTCTTTTTGCTACCAGCTGGTCCAGACTCTTTCTGGAGGACTTTATTGAAGGTGGCAGGAATCCTGTGTTGGATACGAGCTAGCTGAGGTGGACCATCCTAGTAGCTACTATCAAATCAGGACTAAAAAGTGTTGAGAAACGGGCAGTTGTCCACAGTCGCGGGCTGGCGCTCATCACGATGGAGAGCAACTCGAGAGAAGGCATTCCTAAACGGAGAAAAGCGAGACCATAAAATTTCAGGGACAGATCAAACCAAATCACTTTTCCGTGATTGCGTACAGGGAGGAGCCCATGGGTTGGGTTCGTCAGGCATCTCAGGGGTTGCAGCATGAGGATAATCAAGAAAATATGAACGGCCGTTCGCTATCAGCGGCATTCGACGATTGATTCCAGCTTCGTCGTACGAAGGTAATTAAGCATAGTAGAAGCGCCAATGGAAGGAAATTTGAAACTTAATATACTCGAGACGGTTGCTCCGACAGTCAGCAAGAAACAGGACTGCTCTTGGACTCGAGCTGTTTGCCACAGGTCTAGTGGCAACGCAACAACAGAACACAAAGACCAGTGAAGCATTTGTGCTTGTAGTGCGTTCTCATACGCATATTCAAAATGTCGATCAAATGAGGTGATGGTCGGGGCAGTTCCAGTAGACGGGAGCTGGCTTTGGTCAAGTGAAGAATGTCGTGCATTCAATAAATGGCAGGAAGTGAGGTAGGATGCCGGATGGAAGCAGACATACTCAGCAACTTACAAATCCCAAAGTTTGAATCGAACATCCGTCGCAAAGGCAGAAATCCAACGAATTCGAATCGACCTGGGGTATCAGCGATCCGAAGACATTGATACTTCCCAGAGGGTGGAAACGAATATGGAGGGGATGGGATACAAACCGAAAAAAAACTTTCCAACACGACGGGAAGGATACAAACCGTTACATCGAGCATACTAATACTTTACCATGGCTGCCGTATAACATATAGGATGGGAAAAGGGGAGAATTAGTAGAGGTACCAAGTCGTATCCTACGCCGAGGCGCGAGGAGAAAAATCGAAAAATTGAGATAATACCGAGAGCGTTGGCAGAAGTTGCCTGTAAATGGAATGAGGACAGTATGAAATCTACAGAAATAACATACCTTTTAGTACCTGGGACGCTTCGAATCTCTACCGTCGTCTCTTCCATACCCACCAACGGAGCTCTCGTCACGGGAATGTTTACCTCCCGCTCCATACCCACCATCGCGGCCACCACCTCCTGAATACCCACCATCACGAGGTCCACCATACCCGCTACCGCCGCCGCGATCTCCACCATATCCATTACTTCGTCCACCATCTCGTCCACCACCAAACCCACCCTCGCGAGGACCACCAAAACCGCCGTCACGAGGACCACCGCCGAAACCACCTTCACGCGAACCACCTCCGGCTCCGCCATCACGAGGACCATCGCGACCTCCGCCTCCTCCAAAGCCACCTTGGAATCCAATGCCGCGTCCACGATCACCGTGGCCACCACCGCGACCACGACTTCCCCAGCCTCGATCGGCGAAACCACCACGGTCCTGTTGGAAGCCGCCTCCTCCGCCGCCGCGGTCACCGAATCCTCCTCCTCCTCCACCACCACCGCCCCCGAATCCTCTATCGCCTCCTCTATCACCGCCTCCTCCACCAAAGCTACGATCTCCTCCTCCTCCTCCGCCGCCGCCAAATCCACGATCACCTCCTCTGTCTCCGAAGCCTCTATCGCCTCCACCAAAGCCGCCACCTCTTCCAAAACCACCACGACCTCCGAATCCACCACCCCTTCCTCCAAAGCCACCGCCTCTTCCCCCGAATCCACCTCTGTCACCACCCCCAAATCCGCCTCTGTCACCACCTCCAAATCCACCTCTATCTCCGCCTCCAAATCCGCCGCGACCCCGAGGAGCTGAGAAGCCTCCCGGAAGCATTCCACGTTGACCCCATCCTCCTGGACGACCCAAAGTATTGGCGGGTTGTTCGACGACAGGTGCCACGGGTTTCGGACGCCCTCCTAATCCACCACCCAATCGGCGTGGCTTCCAACCTTTGACTGTGCGTCCACGCTCGACATCGACGAGAATACGACGGCCCAGAATCTTGATGCCGTCTGCGTCTTTGTATGCGGCTATAGCGGATAATGTCGAGTTTCAAGAAGGCACAGGTTAATACTTACTGAGAGAGGAGAAAGAAGAGAGCGGCTGGGTGGGAGAAATGGGGTAGAAAAGAAATTAGGAAACCGACCTTTCATATCCTTCTCTCTTTCGTAGAGAATGAAAGCGTATCCTCTTGACTTGTTGTTCTTGTCTTTTACAATGGTTAGCTTCTCAATCGGACCGTACATCTCGAATTCTCGGCGTAGGTCCGCCTCTGTGGCTTGATATGAAAGACGGGAGATGAACAGAGTACGATAGGGGTCTCCGCCAGCGTGAGGGTCTGCCTTTGGATCGTCTGCACACGGGCATTGTCAGCCTCACCTGTCACCCCACAGCATATGCGCGTCGTAAACAACTCACAAGTCTCCAGACCCTTTTTCATGTCCTCCTCTCGTTTCTTCAGCTTCGCTGCACGCCTCTCTTTGATTTTCTCCTCCTCACATAGGGTAAACGTTTCGTTCTCCTCATTCTCCTTTTCCTCGTTCCCCTTTCCCGCAGCGTCCAATCGAATCCGTTCCAACACTGCAGCCACTCCGTCGATAGACTTGTTCAGCGGAACATCTGGGTCCCTTCCCAGAGGTTTGAAATAAGGGAGAGGCGGACGCGGCGCAAAAAGTTTGAGAAGGTTGGGAGGGAGAAGGTGAGTCTAGTCTGTCGTCAGTTCTTCGTCTTTACATGCCAAAAAGGACACATACCATACTGTTCCCTTACTTTACCAATAAGGATCCTCACACACAGTTATACCCCAGCTGTAACAAATGTTGAACGTGAAACAAACGTCTGTTTTGCCACCTGAACCTGCCCTAACCCTACTCACGCTGTGACCTCTTTTTTCCTCAACAACCAAGTCGACCCCGTCGATTCTACCTTTCCTCTTTTCCTAGACTCTTTCCATTCTAAGCCTGTTCAGCAACAGAGCGTATCAGTCATTTCGACCTTATTAGATTTTTTTTCTAGTTTTGGAAAGTGAAACAATGTCTTACGGTGGCGGTTATTCTAACGGTGGCGGATACGGTGGTGGTGGTGGTGGTGGTGGCTACGGTGGAGGTGGTGGATACGACTCCTATGGCGGTGGTGAGCTCTTTCCCGTATTTTATCCCAGATATTAGGGCTGAGTACTGGATTAGGAGACCGCATGTCAGGTTTAGGTCAGGGTCTTTCTCGACCTAAATGGGACCTAGCTGCGTTGCCTAAATTTGAAAAGAACTTCTACGAGTACGCTATATTGCCTTGCACCGTTTTGGAGGAAAACTGAACGTTTTGAACAGTGAGGATCGAAGAGTCTCAGCACGTTCTGAGCGAGAAGTTAACGACTTTCGGCGCTCAAAAGAGATTCAAGTTTTCGGAAAACACATTCCTAAACCTGTCGTATCGTTTGAAGAAGCTGGATTCCCTAACTACATCCTGACTGAAATTCGAAAAGCCGGTTTCGCTGCTCCCTCTCCTATTCAATGTCAAGCTTGGCCAATGGCCCTTTCAGGTAGAGACTTGGTGGTATGTCTTTCACGGTCTTGTTCTATTGGGACAGGGATATTGACTCGCTGGTATCAGGCCATTTCCGCCACTGGGTCCGGTAAAACCATCGCATTTGCTCTCCCCGCTATGATCCACATCAACGCGCAGCCCCTCCTAGCTCCCGGTGATGGGCCGATTGTCCTTATCCTTGCACCCACCCGAGAATTGGCAGTACAGATCCAACAAGAGTGCACCAAGTTTGGAGCGTCCTCTAAGATTCGCAACACCTGCGTTTACGGTGGCGTACCAAAAGGTCAACAAATCCGTGATCTTCAACGAGGAGCTGAAATCGTTATTGCTACTCCTGGACGATTGATCGATATGCTTGAGAGCAGGAAGACGAATCTCCGACGTGTCACTTATCTCGTTCTCGATGAAGCAGATAGGATGTTGGACATGGGTTTTGAGCCTCAGATCAAGAAAATTATTGAACAAATCCGTCCCGATAGGCAAACTCTTATGTTTTCTGCCACCTGGCCAAAGGAGGTGAAAGCTCTTGCGTCCGAGTATCTGAAGGAGTTCATTCAAGTTACAATCGGAAGTCTTGATCTTTCCGCCAATCTTAATATTACTCAAATCGTCGAGGTTTGCACTGACTTTGAGAAGCGTGGGAAGTACGTGATTTGGCTCTCTTCGCTATTGAATTGTCTGATTGTTGATGTAGGTTGGTGAAGCATCTGGAAAAGATTTGTCAAGAAAACGGCAAGGTGCTCATCTTCGTAGGAACGAAACGCACGGCAGATGACTTGACGAAATACCTTCGACAAGATGGCTGGCCAGCTCTCGCCATTCATGGTGATAAGCAACAGCAAGAACGAGACTGGGTACTGAATCAGTTCAAGAGTGGCGACAGTCCGATCATGATCGCAACAGACGTCGCTTCTCGTGGTCTTGGTATGCTTTCTTTCCATATTTACCTTTTCGCGCAGAGCGGGGCGTCATGAAATTGCGCCGCTCTGCCTATTCCGGAGTCGTCTGTCTCTTTATTCATGGGATGGACGACCTTGTTGCTCTTCGTCTGCTGGATACAGTTGCTTGGCGGTTTGTTGTCAAAGCCTCATCCCAGCGTCCTTCGCCATTCCTTTCTTTCTGTCAACTCTAGCTAGGTCTTCCGTCTCGGCGGAAATTGTCTGGTCTCTGGTCTGTCCCTAACAAACGAAGGCGAACGTTCACTTGTTCTGGCTTCTTCAGGTGATGATGGACTTGGAGTTACTGACACAGGATGGACAAGTATTTGTTTCATCGGCCTGATCTGGTGTTTGAGTTTCAAGAAAGAAGGACAGTATATCCTTGGCCGCTCATTTTGTTGGCTGATGGATATTGGAAGATGCAGAAGAGCACCGGAATGTTGAATTGTGCTATGAGCTCGAAGAATCTAAAGTTGATTGACGTGCTTTCACCCTCCTCACTTGGCAATGTTTTACTGCCTTTCCTTGGTGGAATTGCTATTGCTTCGTGAGCATAGATGTCAAAGATATTTCATACGTCATTAATTACGATCTCCCTTCGGGGATCGAGGATTACATTCACAGGTGAATTCATCTCTCTATATATCTTTGAGAAGAAACTGATGGGAAATAGGATTGGACGTACGGGTCGTGCCGGTCGTACTGGTACTGCCTTCTCTTACTTTACAGCAGAGCAAGGAAGTGAGTGATTTCAGGATGCGTTTCTTGCGATTAGTGTTTTGACCACGCATTGTTACAGAACTTGCTCGAGATCTGGTCAAGATCCTTGAAGATGCTCGACAGAATGTACCTAACGAACTGCGAATGCTAGCGCAAAGCTCAGGAGGAGGAGGAGGCGGAGGACGATGGGGAGGTGGAGGACGTGGTGGTTTTGGGAGGAACAACAATCAGAGAACTGGCGCCAACTCTTTCGGTGTCCAGAATTCGAGGTGGTAATCGCACTTGATTTCTCACAAAATTTCTTCGTCTCCTTCGCCCTCCTGGCCTGCCAGGTTTGATGATTTAGCGTCAGCTTCCTCAGACCCTGATAGCTTCGATCGAACAATATGCAGGTTAGATACACAGTATTGTAAAGCACTTAGTTTAGTCACATTTTGCTTGCTGCTCAGAATTGCACAAATGATGGGCCTTGCCTCGAGCTTCGCGTTTCACGATGGAAAAATGATGTTCGCTGCGCCTGAACAGGACTCAGATGTGCTCCAGTTTCACTCTGGCAACTATTTATTGGGAACGGAAATCTTCATTCATTCACAACCACAACAATCTCCGAGCATAAAAGGCCTTTGACTTCCACTTGCAAGTGAAGTCAGAAGAATCATTTCGAAGACTGCATAAAACAGTCGCTCTCCGTTTTCCAAGCGCACTAAAATGCCTCCCCGTCGATCAGCTCGCCCAAAAGCAACAGTAGCAGCAGAATCTGCGGCTGAGGTACCAGCTACTCCGCCTCCCAAGAAGGCGCGAGGAAAGAAGAGAGCCCGGTCTCCTTCAGACGACGAAGGGGGAGCTGGAGCGGACCAGCCAGCGAAGAAAGCACAAGCTGTGGGTGATGGAATGCCCCGGAGAAAGGATGGGACTGCGTTCATCGTGCCTGTGGATCCTTCTTTTGGGAATGCGCTTGGAGTACAGGTATATGTGGATGGGAAGGGAGAAGTGTATGACGGTTCGTCGATTCTTTGCTATTGCTGCAACAGAAGGAATGCTAATTGGCTGCTGAACCAGCGATGCTGAATCAAACCAATGCTGGGAGCAACAACAACAAGTTCTACATCCTTCAACTCCTCCATCCGAAGGGGGATACTAGTAATGTCATTCTCTTCACAAAATGGGGGCGAGTGGGAGAGAACGGCGCTACTCAGGTTCGTCTCTCTTCTTTTCAAAAGGCTAGTTTCTGACAATAAAACTTAAAGATGAAAGGCCCTTGGGACGCCGATCAAGCAGTCAAAGAGTTCTGCAAACAGTTCAAGAGCAAAGCGGCTGCAGACTTTAGCAAGCGAAGGACAATGATCCCGAAGGCTGGTTCGCTTTTTCACTGATCATTGGTTGGCCACACTCACATTTGGGACAGGAAAGTATACCTGGCTCGAACGGGAGTATGAAGATGAAGGCGCCGCCCCAAAGACAGTCTCTCCAAAGAAGAAAAATGGGAATCTTGTAGTTGAAGAAGACCTTGTCATTCCCGACAGCACTCTCCCAGCCGAAGTCCAGGACCTCGTCCGCTTCATCTTCGATAAATCGCACATGAATGCCACCCTTCAGGCGCTAAACTACGATGCCAACAAACTCCCCCTCGGGAAATTGGGCGAATCGACAATCACGGCTGGTTTTCAAGCGCTGAAGGATTTGGCAGAGGTGATTGAGACCCCAAATGGGGAAAGGAGCAAGGGGTTGGGAGGTTTCAAGAATGCTACGGAGCAGTTGACGAATCGATTTTACACTGTTATTCCACACGCTTTTGGAAGAAAGAGACCGCCTATCATCGA
Organism: Atractiella rhizophila; assembly: GCA_021432655.1. Lineage (NCBI taxonomy): Eukaryota > Fungi > Basidiomycota > Atractiellomycetes > Atractiellales > Hoehnelomycetaceae > Atractiella > Atractiella rhizophila. The sequence continues at coordinate 110,521 of MU271210.1, read as the reverse complement.
CAGTCTACCAATGGTAAAGAATGTCAGTACCTTATCTTCTACTTCTTCACATCGTAATAATCAAACCATAGGAAATCGACCTTCTTGACTCGTTGAGTGACATGGAAATCGCCACGAAGATCACGCTCTCTTCCACGCCCAAAGATGAAGATGGAAAACCCATCAATCCGCTCGATGTTCAATTCGCCTCTTTGGGATTGGAAGAGTTGAGCCTCGTCGATCCTAAGAGCGACGAATTCAAAGCGGTCGACAAATATTCTCACAATACCAACGAAGGTTTGGGATATCAGACAGTTAATGAGGGAATGAAAGTTCATCGTGTTTTCAGAGTTGAAAGGTAACCTTCACGCTAGACATTGCTTAGTTGATGCTGACGTTTCGGAAACAGGAAAGGAGAACTAGCTAGGTTTGAGAGTGGTGGATGGAATGACTTTGAAGGCGAACGCATGGTAAGTTGGATATTTTCCTCATGCGTAAGAGTTCCGTGGGTTTAATCTTTGTCTCAGCTTTTGTGGCATGGGTCGAGGTTGGTTTCTCTTCCCTCTGTCAGCACGTTCTGAGTCGCAAACTTGCAAAAGAACCACGAATTTCGTAGGCATCTTGAGCACTGGTCTACGAATCGCCCCGCCTGAGGCTCCAGTCACTGGCTACGAATTTGGAAAGGTGTGTACCTCTTTCTCTCAGTGCTTTTGCTCATTTGAGAGTTAGGGGGTCTACTTCGGCGACATGTTTGGTATCTCAGCAAACTATACGCATTTCTATCTCTCGAATAATATGGGCATCCTCCTACTCTGCGAGGTTGTGGCAAAACCTTTTCACGAGGCGTATGAGTTTGATTTTCACGCTGACAAAACAAGCAAGGGGAACCAAAAGATGTACGGACTCGGTTTGTTTGGCTTTGACGACGCTAACTGCCCTCTTCCACAGTGCAACGAAAGCATTGGGAAAGCTGCAGCACGAGGATTGGATTGATGCTGGTGATACTTTAGGAAGAGATGATCTGAAGGGCTGCATCATGCCAGGTGGAAAAGCGAAGGACTTGTCCTCCACGTTTCCAAGACCCTCAGTGAAGGTAGAGGATTGTTGGAATGAGGTATGTTTACCTTCTGATTACTTAAAAATGCTGATGTCACATTTTAGTACATCATATATGATGTATCGCAAGTCAAAATTCGGTACTTGTTGCAAGTCCAGTTTAAGTAGAGCCCCGTCTCTGTTTGAACAAATAGGACAAGAATACTGGGCGGATCATATGTATTACTGTTTTCTCGACAAATCGCTGAGGATATGAGGATGGGATGAGCAGAACCTGGTGACGGGGAGGATATTCACTTCATAAACCGAAATAATAAGGTTGTTATCTATCCGCGTCTCAGGTTGGGGAAACCTGGCTGCCGTGATTGCACTTCCCAAGTTGTCACACCAACATTGGATTGAGCATGACAGTATCTGCTGCTAGATTAAGCTATCCGAGTTCAACGAACAGTGTTCACTTACTGCTAGGTCAAGGAGAACCTTTTTAGTTGTTGCACATAGCTTTACACGGTCACGGACAAAACTTTCGTAATATGCAGTCTCCTATGCTTCATAAGGATAATAAATGCGAAGATTTGCTATACACAAATGTAGTGCTCCCGACAATCGATCATGAGTTCACTGCTCGTCCCGATTTGCGACGCTTCGGATGCTCAGCACCATTCTGCTGCCTTTTCTCCCCTTCTTCGACGTCACTGGCGTGAAGAGCCCTTTTCTTGCTATTAGTGACCTTCTGGAGGATTTTTTGCTTTTCCGCTTGTCCAATTTTATCTTCAAACACCATCCTCAAGCTCGCATCCTGAGTTTCAGCGAACGTTTGAGATATATCGTAAGGTCCATCTCTCGCGTGCTCTGCTTCAAAAGGTGAGTCGTTTCTAGATGCCTCCGAATCTCGATTTGAACGGCCGCGAGGTTTGACTGGACGAAAGGGTTGCTGGAACATGGTGTCAGGTGTTAACAAGCAGAAATGTTGTCAAATACTTACAAGTCTTACATCCTCCTCACCTTGCTCCAGTGATTCCTTCAGAAGATTTACGAATTTTCCGGCCAAAACCGCAGGCGGAGTCGACTTTCCCCCTGGTTCTTTGATGACAGGTCTGTCTAGCATACGCGAGGGAGGGCTGGTGACAACGTATGCATCAACAGGGCAAGAAGGACTGGATGAGCGTTCCTCCGAGATAATTTGAAGCGTCTCTTTCAAAGTAATGACGGCAGGCGAGGATGTGCGGCCTGAAGGCTCGACGGGAGAGAGATCCATCGTAACAGGAAGTGACTTTTCTTTCTTGAGGGGTGGTGGAACTGAGCTCGTTGACCTCGCGTATATCGTTGGGACAGATGTCGACCTAGAAATTCCCGTTCCTGTCGACGCAGAAGTTGCCGTCAGGCTCTGGTTTCGATTTTGAGGAGTTGGTGCCTGGGAAGTGAAGCTGAGCGATCGCCCTGGTTGCCAGGTATGAGGGAAAAGCCTTTCATCAACTCGTTTCTTCTGTTCTCCGCATTCGTCCACCCACTTCGGATGCACAATGAACTTTTGTCCGGATCTCGCAGCCTTGAAATCGGCAAAGTTCTCATTAGGCTTGTTGGAGGAATGAACAAAGTGGGTGATTTCAGCGGAGAAGGTGAGCTGGACGGAGCCGCCGAGGGATTCAACGACGGCTTGCAATGTTGAGCGTTGGGACTGTTGTAAAGTGAGTAAACATTAGTTGCCATTAGAGGGGGAGGACTGACCGAGTTCTTCTTGCTAACCAATATCACACATCCTGTTAACGGCTTCATAGCTAGTGAGCGCTTCGATTCTGTCTACTCATGAGTACGTCTCTCCAAAGTCATCGTAGACACACACCTAGCCTCGTCCACTCGTCATTGAGTAACAACAAAAAGGCTTCGTAACTCAACACCTCCTTGCCCCAGTGCCTTGCCTTATCAACTCTAGAGCTTGGAAAGTCGTCTGGCGCAATGAGGTGCGTAAATTTGTTGCGAGTCGGTTTATCGTAACAAGGAATCCCTATCAAAAAAAACTCAACAGGTTCTCCAGTATTGCAGCACATACATACCGGCATGGTTACAAAGACGAGAAATATAGTTTGCCATCGCCTCGTCATATCCTGCCACTGAGGTGGCCATACCAGAATCCTTGAATGCTGAGCAAGCATAAGGCAAGGATTGAATGGACAAACAAAGTAAATAACCCACCTTCAAAGGGAAATCCAACTTTCATAGGACGAAGACGCTCGTCTTCATCCTTGCTCCGTATTCTTCCGTTATCGAAGCAGCTCTCTATCCAAAAGGTAGAAACGATTTTGGGATTTTCTTCGTCCATCCAAGATGGGTAGGGCGGTGATCTTTTCTAGCATAAATAAAGGAATGGAAGACAATTGCTGACCTACAACCAAGAAGGGACTACAATATAGTCCGCTTCCTCCTCAGAGTTCACCAATTCCGCACCCAACTTTCTGATCGCTCGCAGAATGACAGGTACATGTTCCTCCCTAAGGTCCTTGTACATGAGCTTGATACCATCAAATACGGGATCAAAGAGATGGGTCTCGTCGCCCAATTCTTCTTCCTCTTCCAATTTCGGGATAATAGAAACATCCTGAGTTTGAGGAGGTTAAGTAACAACAAAAAGGCTTCGTAACTCAACACCTCCTTTCCCCACTGCCTTGCCTTATCAACTCTAGAGCTTGGAAAGTCGTCTGGCGCAATCAGGTGCGTAAATTTGTTGCGAGTCGGCTTATCGTAACAAGGAATCCCTATAAAAAACTTAACAAGTTCTCCAGTATTGCAGCAATACACACCGGCATGGTTACATAGACGAGAAATATAGTTTGCCATCGCCTCGTCATATCCTGCCACGGAGGTGGCCATACCAGAATCCTTGAATGCTGAGCAAGTATAAGGTAAGGATTGAGTGGACAAACAAAGTAAATAACCCACCTTCAAAGGGAAATCCAACTTTCTTAGGACGAAGACGCTCGTCTTCATCCTTGCTCCGTATTCTTCCGTTATCGAAGCAGCTCTCGATCCAAAAGGTAGAAACGATTTTGGGATTTTCTTCGTCCATCCAAGGTGGGTAGGGCGGTGATCTTTTCTAGCATAAATAAAGGAATGGAAGACAATTGCTGACCTACAACCAAGAAGGGGCTACAATATAGTCCGCTTCCTCCTCAGAGGTCACCAATTCCGCACCCAACTTTCTGATCGCTCGCAGAATGACAGGTACATGTTCCTCCCTAAGGTCCTTGTACATGAGTTTGATGCCATCAAATACGGGATCAAAGAGATGGGTCTCGTCGCCCAATTCTTCTTCCTCTTCCAATTTCGGGATAATAGAAACATCCTGAGTTTGAGGAGGGGCGGGCAAGCGGTCGGACGAGAGGATTGCTGTGCTGGTGACAGGGAAAATAATCTTTTCAGAGCGTGAACGTGCGAGTGTGGCTAGCATGGACGGACGGGCGGAGACCTGTGGAATTTGGAAGGATATGGAGTCGTCTTCAGCTGGTGGGCTTGTGGCAGCAGTTGAAGGTTGTTGAGATAATGCGCGAAATTGCGACAGGATATCGAAACTTCCCGTCCTCGCTTTTTTTGCTGGAGCAGGACGTAACGGTTCGTCCTCCGCAACGGAAGAAGGATTGAGTTTCGATGTTGACGGTTGAGGCTGAAAGTGGGGTACGAAAGTGGATTGGGTATTGTCGTTGAAGGTGGGTGGCAAAGGTGGTGGAGGGAGTTCGGACGAGTCCTCCATCTTCCTTTTCTTCTCCTTCTCCTTCCTCATTCTCCTTCGCTCCTTCTCGAACTCACTTAGTTCTCCCGTCCAGTCCACCGCAACATAATCTTCCTCACCCACTCTACCATGCTTTTTCAAACACTCGTGGACCCATGCTTCACGCAGTATCCATATCCCGCCATCAAATGGTCTCTCCGTTGAATGCTGGACAGTCGTCACCGCTTTCTGAGACTTCAATCGTTGATTCTCCTGCGACTGAGCCCGCACATTGATTTGTACGGCTCGTTTGACCTTCTCCGATGTGCGATACGTGAAATCGCCCGATTCACCTTCAGGGAAGGAACTGTCTTTGATTATAAGGTGCGTTGTGCCTGCGTCGAAGGAAGCGCGGTAGGAACCTCTCTGCTGGCTGATTTGAGATTTGAGATAAGAGCATTCAGGGTCTGAGAAACCGGTTGTGCAGATGGAAAGACCTAAAAAGAAAGGTATCCGTTTCTTGGATGCGAGCTCCATCTTTTGAACTGTCGGTTTGTGCTACTTCGTTGGTAGAAAGACGCACGACTTCTGATTCTGCTATTGTTTCTCCATCAATCCAGCGATCATAAATCTCTGTGATCCAGGTGGGGGAGACGGTTGGTATTCCATTCTGTACAGCAGACTGCACCTCTATCAGCTCCTATTTGTAGAACAGTGTGGAGGTCGCACTTTGTATTTCTCGCTTCCTGTTGCCTCACAGACTAAATGCGTAGTTTCAAGGAACAGAGACTTTTGTACCGTGCCACCTAGCTGTTTAACTAGCGGTTCCAGTTTATTCTGCGCTACTCATCACCCCCCTAACGCGAGAGCAATCAAGAGACAGAACTTACTTGACGGCCATCTGCTTTGAGCCCAGAAAAGACCACCTTGCACCCTTCAAGCGGCTTCTCATGCCTAAGCAGACTAGTTTCAAAGGTCATGTCCTCTCCTCGTAGCACTTCATCTTCTGATGAAGTTGATTCTTGCAGCCTCTCCTTCCCTTTCCCCTTGTAATCCTCTGTCGCAGGTCGAAGCTTCACGTTTTTGGGTTTGGCGCCTCCGCGCTTATGTCCTTTTGCTTGTGTCATAACGAGAGGGAGGTGAGGTGTCCCGAAAGGAGACTACTGAGAATAATACTTTGTCTAGAGAGGGAAGATGGTTGTTGATGATGCGCGCTGGGATGCAACAGGAACCGCGTTCCTGACTCATTGAGGTAACATCAATCACTGCTGATGTCCTGGAGAATGGTGCTACCAAGAGGGATTTGTTTTGGAGTTTGATCGATTTGATCTCAGAAAGGGGAGGATAAGAGGCACTTGGCACTGCCTATGTCAATGGGTTGACTGGTGCGCTCCTTTTTCTCACAAGAGGTGTAGACTCTTCTCTTAGGATTCGAGCTCCTGTGTTCAGGTGTGCTAGAGAAAACTAGTTAAGAGATTCGTTGAGTGGTCGAGCCAATCTATTATTTTAGTCCTGCTCAAAACTTCTTCCGTAGGATTGCCTTCTCTCCAGTCAAATCTCTATGCTATCTAGAAATCATATGCAGGTTTTGGCTTCGCTCCAAACTTCGAGTTGTTACTTTCTCACAACCAGATACGGATGCCAAATCCTGCCAAGGTGATAACTGCCTTGCACTACGTTCAAGACTCCATCAAAAATTGGTCAAAGATTTTCACTTTGTAGCCGGTTTGCAGGCAATAGTGACTCTGACTTTGTCACTTTTTGAAACATGTCCCGCATTTTCTGCTTCATCAGGAATGAGTGTGCTCGCTCAAGTAGAAGGTTGCTGGCTTTGACTAAGGCAATAGCGCCTCCATCCGAATTGCGGACCCTGCTCGCCCACGTCTAGCGGCTCAGGACAACGACAAGCTAGGTAATGTGCCAACTGAAACCACAAGGATGTGAGGCGGCACGACGTAGCAGTCATCCGTTATCCTCAGGTTTCTGGTTGATGCGACGATATGATCCTTGAAAGGAAGATCTGGCGGGCAAGATTCGCATATAGTATAGGCTCATATTCTCATGTCATTCGCTGCAAATAATTTTGCTTTGAAATATAGCAAACATTTAAAGGCGATTTCGCTGACACCTAACACACGCCAGAAACTGGCAGCCTGAACAAATCTGCGCGGCAGTCAAAATCGTCTTTGTGAAACCGCAAAACTTACCAACAGATAATTAGGCATGTGGCGTTCACAGCTCTGGCACCTCCTTTCGCCATAGATCATCCTCCATTGTTGGTGCTGACAATCTTCATTGGCCCTCAACCTATCCGCCGCTTGCTGCACTTCCTCATCCCATCCCGCCGTCTCGACGGACGCCTGCCTTTGATGTTGTTCGAATTCGGCATGTGGCTGAGGTTGAGGAGTTGGATCCCGATCCCTCGCTCTTTGCACTCGCACTTGCTCTTCTGCCCTTTCTACAAGTCTGTCTTCGCTCCAAAGGGGACAGTGACAAGTTCCCCATCGACTCCCACAGTGGTAGCAAAACTCATTCTTACACAGACAAGTCCTACCCCCCTTTATAAGTCAGTGTACTGCCATCGCTGGACTGCCGGGAAAAACGAACATGTGGTAGCAACCAGTCTGGAGCTCCACCATGCGATAACATTTCTGACATCGCTTCCACTTTTCTTCATTGGCAATTTTCAACAGAACCGCTTCCTGCTCGTCCTGGACGCAAAAGTGGAACATGGTCCAGGCAGCCTTACAACGTGCACAAACCTGCTGTCCACATGTTACGCAACCGCGTCTTTCCTTCTGGCCGCTCGCGGTGCCTAAGAAGGTAGAACATTTCGGATTAGCACAGTACAGTCGATTTGTCGTATCGTGCTCCAAGAGTTTGCTTTCATACTGGCGAAATTGCTCGGGCATGACGTGTTGCTGGATTTCGTCTCGCAGCATAGCTTGATTGCAGCAGCGAAGAGGGAGGAGACTTTCGTCTTTGAGACAAGCAGCGAAAAGGTCGTTAAAACATTGTCGATCATAGTAGCTAGAAGGACAGGATCAGATCGTTTTCATTTACTGACGGGGGCGTTACTGGCTGCAAGGAAACTGAACTGCCTGGCTTTTGCGAATAGTCTCGATGCAAGCTACGCATTTTACATCCCTAATTTTGCCATCAACCCTGCCTACTACTAAAGATTGGTAAAGCGCGCACTGTTCAGGTCGAGACTGTTGGGTTGAGGTTGCGTTTACGTATTGACGCGCCGTCCCACTGTCGAGATGCTTGCCTAGTCCAGATTTTGAGTTTAAGAAGGTAGCGTCGAAACAGCTCTTTCCAGGAGGTACCGAATTCAGATATTTGGAAATGGTCAGCGCATATTGTCGGTCCATCAGAGCTTGATGCTCTTCCTTCTCCATTCGATCCAAAAGCTTTTCATCAAGGGTAGATGCCATCTTCAAACTAGAAGCCATTGCGTGGTCACGATGATAAGTCAAACGAGACTGTAACGTCGCCTCGTAAAGATTGAGTGCGAAGTTCTCGTCCTCGTCCTCGTCTCCACAGTTGTGACGACGTCTTTTCTTAGTGGATCCCATCTTCCTAATTTCTTCTATATCTTTGAGGTGACAATCAATAGTCTCCAACTCAATCTCAGTCAAGCGCTCGTCCTCCCGCCGATTGGAGAAGTCTAATCTCAAGCTCATCTCAAGAACAGGGACGACTGAAGGATATTGTTTGAAAGTGTTCTGGACTGTTATCCGCACTATTTCAGCATTATTTCGCAGAGCTTTCGTGAATATATTCAAACTAAATACCTTGGAGCTGTAAATTAATGAACCCGAATCTGGTTTGAATCGTTGTTGTTTGTTGTAGGAGGTCAGGCAAGCAACTCTGCTGAAGGAAATAGGAACCATGACTCATGTACTAGCCTTGATTCTGGTATCCATTTATTTGGTGACTGCACCCTTTGTTATCAGTACGTTGAGGGATGTCAAGCTGACGATCTACTATTGGTGTGACTGGAAACCACTCGTGCTTAACTTCTATCTGAGAGGCCTTCACGTCAACAATCTTCTCGCATGTGAAAGCGTTTCAATTTCAACTTGAAGTTGTTCTGGAGCTTACGTTACCATTGAGGACACGCTTCAGAGTTATTGTGAGTGTTGATTATCCTTGAATGATTGAATAGTTACAGAAAGAAGGCAGCGCATAGCTGGCGCACCATGAGCCACAGACGCGACAGACGTGTTCTGTGCCCATAAGAGAAGTGAGCGAATGCTACCAAAACAACCTGTGATTAAATCGAGGGATAGAGCCCATGGATACTCCGTATGGCAATGACAAGCCTGCCTTGTCGGAACTCGAACTTGCGCTTATCACTTCTCATCTTCAAGACATAGTGGAGCTTAGAGAAAAGCCCGAAAGAAAGCGAACTAGACGGGTACCTCCAACCGATGAGGAACTAGCTCTCGAGCTCTACGAGGCGTCCCTTCGCTGCCGTCTTTCCGATTTCCATGATCATAACTTTGCATTGAGCCTCCATCAAGCATCAGTGACAGATGCCCAGCTCCTCGAGCAACTGGAAAAGGAAGAAAGTCAGGCTGCTGCAGATCGCCTCTTCGCGTTGAGTCTCCATGAAAATGCTCGTGCATCGAGGCCATCCAGTAGAGGAAGCCGATCTTCGCGTGCTTCTGCTACGTCTATTGCGACAAGTGTCTCTAGCGCACACCTTCGACCCTCTCCCGCTTCATCTGGATCGTCAACACCCGTCGATATTGGCCACACCTTTGTCTCTCCAAATCGCACTGTGCTCGCTCCTGAACCGTGTGTCAACTTTTGACGAGACTTTTCTGCTCACTGACCGTACTATACAGGACGGTGGACTGTGTCATCTGCACAGATCCTGTGCGGGAGAGTCTAGCAGTCCAGTTTCCTTGTGCGCAGTACGTTTCTCCAGATTCCTGCGCAATATCGTCGTGAGTAATGCGTCATAAAGCCACTACGACCGTACTTGTTTTTTTAAGCTGGTGAACGAAGCGATGAAAGACGAAAGCCTTCTCCCCGTGCGATGTTGCAATCGAGAAATGCCGACGTCGTCCCTCAAAAAGCACCTATCGGCCAATCAGTTTTCAGCATACGAACGGAAGCTGGAGGAGCACCAAACGCAGAACCGACTGTACTGTCCAGATCCTCGATGTTCTCGATTCCTTGGAAGTGCAAGTGAGCACAAAGAACGACGAGCTTGTGCGATCTGTGGGCAAAATGTCTGTGCCCACTGCAAGTCCAAGTGGCATCCTTTTAGCCGCTGTTCTACAGATGAAAGCGAAGAAGAGTTTCTGAAGGTTGCTTCAGACGAGAAATGGCAACGCTGCCATAGGTGCAAAAGAATGGTGGAGCTTCACACAGGTTGTTACCACATGTGCGTTACGTCTATGTCTGCTACGTGCAGGTTGTTGAATAGGCTGCAGGACTTGCTTTTGCAAACATGAATTTTGTTACGTCTGTGGAGAGCAATGGAAGACTTGTCAATGTCCGCAATGGGATGAAACCCGCCTCCTGGAAAGGGCAGAAGAACAGGTTCGAGTTGAACTTGGCATGGATCCCTTTCGTCCAGTCGTCCCTCAACGTCAACTTCAGCAGCAGAATGCTATCCACGATGCATTTAATGTTCGGTATGGTGCAAGGGTGCGAGAAGCGGCTGCGAGACTCCGAACGAACCATGAGTGTGCACATGTTTCGTGGTGTCTTCGGCACGGGGGAGGAAACTGTCAGAGCTGCTCAAAGTACCTGGATCGTTATCTTCTCGTGAGGAAAACAGCTCTTCCAAGAATCTCGGCTGATTATGTCTTTCTTTCTTAGCGATGCCTCAGCTGTCAAATGCTGGCATGCGTGCGATGCCAACGAAATAGACTTTAAGAAAATAGACGATATTTGTCGCATATTCCTTGTCCATTTACCAAATTCAATTCAAGCTTCTTCTTACACAATCACATCGGGCGACTCAAAGTGGACTTGGAGCAAATACCGAATTTTGACTTGCGAAACATTGTAGATGATGTACTGAAAGGCAAATTCATTGGTCTGAATCCGCGAGACGGGAAACGTACCTCATTCCAACAGTCCTCCTTCTTTGTTAAAGTACCCGGAAAGCTGGGAGACATGTCTTTTGCCTTTCCACTAGGCATCATGCAACCTTTCATGTCCTCTCTTCCCAAAGCAACACCTGCATCCATCCAATGCTCATGCTGTAACTTTCCCATTCCTTTCGTCGCACTATTGCAACGACAGGTTAGAAGCGAGAGCCCAAACATAAGCCAGACATACATCTTTTGGTTCCGCTTGCTTGTTTCGTCGGCCTGAAAATCCATCTCATAAGCCTCGTGGAACGGGCTTGCCACGACCTCGCACAGAAGAAGGATACCGATATTGTTTGAGAGATGGAAATCAGTATAGTTTGCTGCGATCGCAAACATGTCGCCGAAATAAACACCCTGACTTTCAGCTGGGCAGATTTCCGGTGCTGAGAGAAACAGAAAATGCTGCACCTTTCCGAACTCGTAACCTGAGTGTGGAGCTTCGGGTGGAGCAATTCGAAGACCACTGCTCAAGATACCCACATAATTCACAGTTCTTTTGTGGTTCAGTACAGCAGAACGACAGGAAAGAGGGATACTTACTTTGACCCATGCCACAGGAGCTGAAACGAATGTTAGCCTCAGGAGACATTTCACGTAGGAATATTTTCACGTAGGAATATCTAACATACCATTCGTTCGCCCTCGAAGTCATTCCACCCACCACTCTCAAAACGATCTAGTTCTCCTTTCCTAATCCGACAAATCAGCATTAAATAGGAGCGTCTAGCGGAAATATTACCTTTCAACTCTGAAAACACGACCTAAGTTCATTCCCTGTTTAACAGTTTGGTATCCCAATCCTTCGTTCGTATCGTGAGCATACTTGTCAATCGTCTTGAATTCGTTGCTTCTGGGATCGACAAGATTCAACTCGTCTAATCCAAGAGATGTGAATTGAGCATCAACCAGATTGATGAGATTTCCAGCTCTATCTTTTGGGATAGGGGAGAGCCTGATCTTCGTGGCGATTTCCATATCGCTCAGCGAGTCAAGAAGGTCAATTTCCTGCATATTGTCACCGTCGAAAAACAGCAAAGGAGGATGCTCACGTAAATGACCTTGAGGCGACTGTTGATGATACGGGGCATTCTTCTTCCAAAGGCGTGTGGAATAACAGTGTAAAATCTACTCGTCAGATGCCTCGTTGCATTCTCAAAACCTCCCAGGCTCTTGCTCCTCTCCCCATTTGGGCTTTCAATTACTTCTGCCAAATCTTTTAGTGCTTGAAAACCATCGGTGATGGTCGATTCTCCCAATTTACCGAGGGGAAGTTTGTTGGCGTCGTAATTTAATGCTTGGAGGGTGGCAATTACGTGTGAGTTATCAAAAATGAAGCGCATGAGATCCTGGACATCGACCGGAAGAGTGCTGTCAGGAATGATAATGTCTTCAAGATTTACTCTTTTCTTGCTGGGGGAGACTGCGTTCGTAGCACCTTCATTCTCATACTCCCTTTCAAGCCACGTATACTTTCCTGCCTATCGCGTGAATGTGGAGGAATAGTTTACGAATGGAAGCAAACCAGTCTTCGGGACCATCCTCTTTCGATCAGCAAAGTCTGTAGCAGTCTTACGCCTGAACTGCTTGTGGAATTCTTTGACTGCTTGATCACTATCCCATGGTCCCTTCATCTTTATGTTGCTCTTGTCAACGAAGAGTAAGCTGTTCAAAAGAAAGGAACTGCGCACTTGGTTGGCACCGTCCTCTCCCACTCGCCCCCATTTCTTGAAGAGGGTAACTTTACTTGTGTCGCCTTTCGGATGGAGTAGTTGGAGGACGTAAAACTTATTATTATTGCTCCCCGTCCCGGCATTAGTCTGATTCAGCACCGCTGGTTCAGAAGCAATTAGCATTCCTTCTCTTGCAGATAGCAAAGAATCTACGGACCGTCGTATACTTCTCCCTTCCCATCTACATATACCTGCATTCCAAGTGCATTCCCGAAAGAAGGATCCACAGGCACGATGAACGCAGTCCCATCCTTTCTCCGGGGCGTTCCATCGCCCACAGCTTGTGCTTTCTTCGCTGGCTGGTCCGCTCCAGCTCCGCCTTCGTCGTCTGAAGGGGACCGCGCTCGCTTCTTTCCTCGCGCCATCTTCGGAGGTGGAGTAGCTGGTACCTCTTGCGCAGGTTCTGCTGCTAATGCTGCTTTTTGGCGAGCTGAGCGACGCGGAAGCATTTTGGCGCACTTAGAAAATGTATTTGACCTCTGGGTCATAGGCCATCAACTTGAAAGACGAGAACCCTTTTATGGCTCCATGACTACCTGAGTTTCCAGGAGGACATACGTTTTCACTCTCTTCTTGTTGGTTTGTTGGAATGGAAATCTGGGGCAAACGCGCCGCTGGAGGCCTGTGCTGTACGCGGTAAAATTACATTCTCCAGATGCTGAAGTGACAAAGGAGTGTCGCGAATGCTATTAGGTTTCTCAACGCTTTCCTAGTAACCATTGTATTGTGGAGGTGAAAATTTATTTGAAATGACTTAAGAAGCGTCGGAGCATCTGCAGCTTGAGCGAAACGCTCCAGAGCAGATCGAGGGAATCTAAGTGGCACGATACAAGATTGACACAGTCAAACGACATCGCTATTTCACGTTCACATTGTTTGAATACAATTTCTCCCCAGCCCTCCAACGTCCGTTTTTACAGCTCGTTTTTCAGAGATTCGTGATATCGGAGGTGGAGTAGAGGCAGTACTGCAATAATCCATCCATGAATCAGACAAGGGACAAGGAGACTGAGGGAAGAGGAAAAGCGTACAGTGCTGTCTGGTCCTGATCCGTTCTTGGTGGGCTCGTCTCCGTCCTTCATCCAGTGTCAGTGCGAGCATATGGTATGTCAGCGCTAAAGAGCAGTCTCACGTCGTTTCCAATATCTAGTTATTTGTGAGCAAGAAAAAAAAAGAACATAAATGAAGAAGACTCACACTTTTGGCAAATTGTGGTCACATCGTCCACTGAAGTCGTCCTGATTTTGGCAGTGTCTCCATAATTGGTGTTTATTCCGGCGACAACAGAACCTAGAAGGGAGATGAGCAGAAGTACATCCGGAGGCGAAGTTGGGCACAAACCATCAACGACTAATTGATCGGTACGAAAGGACGAATCATTAGCTCTTTATCCTGATGGGTGGAGGGAGGATATTAAGTGAGGGGGAGGGATCCTTACACCATCCATCGTTGATCTCGACGTGACGAGTATGTTGCGTTCCACAATTACCGCACTAAAGCTCTACTTCAGAAAGAACACCGCCGATAAGGGAGAACACGTACGCTTCTGTAAACCTTTCCAAAGTCCTCCGCATAAAATGAATTAATAATGACAGTGCCCGCCCCGTTGTGTTGCACAACTAGCCGAAATGTCAGAGTCAGTCGCAGGGTGTCCTGGCGTACTTTTGTCGTCTGCATGCTTGGCCTTTGGGAGAACATCAGTGTTTGCGTCTAGGATGATGATGGAGAACTTACTCCACCGTAGTTAATGCGGGAGGTGCCTGAGCCTTTGATGGTGATGGCATCTTCGCAGACATCCTTGGCACGAAACTTTAACTAGTTTGTCTTGCGGCAAAGAGGAAACATGCCTCGAAGTAAACATGGTCGAGAGTGCAGTCGCCTGAATGTCCACTCAGTACAACTCGAGCACAGAGTGGCAGAAATCAAAGCATACCCAAACAATGAACTCCCTCAGATTGGTCGGCGCCAATGACAACGCGGCTGAGCGTTCCTCCCTGTTCGATCAAGAAGACAGCGTCGGAATCTCCTCCTTCAGCTTGACCATTACAAGCTCCGGATCCTCGATCATATCTAGTGTAAGCGGTAGGAGGGGTGAATGTCGTCCCGGCTGCGACAGTAATAGGAGCACTCAGATGGGAGGTCGTCGGCGGGGTCGGGAAGGTGCTCGAAGCAGTGCGCTTCTCCAGCCTTTGGGTTAAGTCAATGAATATCTCTACCTATGGCGAATTATTGTCGTGAAGGAAAGCTCACGGCGTGGCGCTGACCGTCAGGGCAAAGTATGCAAGGGTCGCAGCAGCGGTTTGAGAGTTGAACATCATCTTGATAACGTTTTGAGTGTTTCCTTGGATTGACCTGAACTTGCAACGAGGTAGGATCACGATCTTTTATACGCTGGTGATTTGCCATCTGAGCAGGTACACATCAACAGATACGCTCGAAACGGACCGACTAGCGTTGAGTCCCACACCATGGCGACAAAGAACGAAGTGTGAAGGAGCATTTCTAGCCGTGGGCGTGAGAGGACGATACCCGCTGAAACGTTAGTATCCGTGACACCTTTCCGTTGCGTGCTCGTTAAGCGGAAGGGAAGCGACAGGCGGGGAGACTAGCTGGCTTGTCGGTAGATGTATTGCCAGCTGTAGCGGTCCGTTTATACTGCAGCCCCTCACCAATCCCATGACGGTCCTACCCGTAGACGCCGTCGCGCCTTGAGTCGAGCACATGAGATGGCGGGTTCTACGGTCCAGGAATGAAGGCGGTGGGGCGGACAAGACGCAAGCTGGACTGAGGTCAGCAGCTGCAGCCCTTACAGGTCACAGAGTCACGCGTACGACGAACTTATTAGATGTCATGACAGACTAACGGGAGGCAGATCGTCGTTTGTGAACCTGGATGATACCACGTGCAAATAGTTTGCTCAACGACCAAACGCGGTCCTGTCCTGCAGCCTCGAACGTCAAAAAGAACGACTAGTGTACACTTAAGACATTCCGATACAAGGCCCAGATCGGACCGCCAGCCTTGACGGCAGAACATGCACAATCTCCATGATACATAGAAGAGGGATGCATGACTATTCCTTTGACGAGGGAATAATCGCGCCGCAATTCCGCAGGAGTGTGGTTCAGACGCGCCGGACAAACAGTCTAGCAGAGCTCATTTGATATGCAAGGCGATCGAGCATGACGAGGAGACAACTTGATCCAGCAGGAAGATTTTGATTCTACAAACCAGAGGAGGAGGAGATGATGCACATGTACACGTGGACATCGTCGAATAATCTTGCAAAGAGCTAAATGCATAGACCACTCTTCGGCACACAGAGATGCATGCAGTGCAGCACCAAAGCAGATGGAGAGGGCAAGGAGGCATGTACATTTTAGACCATTATGTCGCTACTACTGTGCTATAAACTGCTACTCCGCTCAACTCTTGAAGGTCACACACCCTCACACCAAGACCACACAGCCGCCTCTACAAAACCACAGTCCACTCAACTTTCAATTCAAAACGAAGAAAGGGACGCTCACCTCCCCAACATCACCTACTCTACATCTCCGGCACGAACAGCTCTCCCACGGTCCTTATAAGAAATATTGAGCCTGCAAACACTCCGAACGCGGTGAATGCTTGTTTCCAAGTTGCTCTTGACTCTGGGTCTGCCCATTCTCGTCGAAGGTTGTCGGCGATGGAAGGAGTGGCAGAAGGGGCTCCAGGGAGTGCGCGGCCTGACATCGTGAAAAAAGGCAATAAGATGCTGGTGAGATCCTTGGGATGGTGCTAGGAGGTGTGGCAAGTGTCTAGCTAGGATAATAACAAAATAAATGTGGCAGCAAGCTTCTTTGGTGGTGGTTAGAAATAAGAAAGAGAGATTTTCGTGACTCGTGAAAGTCAGGTTCGATCATGATCATGAACGCATAAACAACGATCCATTAGTGCAGGAGGTAACTGAGACGTAGACACAAAGATGGTTCGACTGTCCAAACGCCAGTTGAGGGAAAAGAATGACTTGGAGCTGTTGGGAGGAGAGCTGGGTTCCGAGTCTTCCGAAAAGGAGGTGCAAGTGGCTTCGAGTTCGAAATTCGCCATGGTCCATCTCTTTCTTAACACATCTATCGTGCTTACATGGCGTCTTTGCATAGTTGAACGAAGGTACGAGCGAAGAGGAGGAGGAGGAGGATCCTGAACCAGCAGCAAAATCGACATCCAGAGTGCGCTCCGTTTCGGCTCGAAACTCGAATCATGGTGCTGAAAATGTTCACACAGAAAAAGAAGAAGAAGAAGAAGAAACCTGCCGTTTCGTCTTCAGGAGGGGCGGGAGAAGATCCTTCTACACCTGCGACTGTGGATACACCTCCAGTTGGCGGTGCTACAAAGCCGAAGAAGAAGAAAGGAAAAGTGAAGAAAGACACAGCAAGCAAGGTGGACGAAGATGAAGGATTGGATGAGATTGACCGAGCACTCAAGGAGCTTGCAGCCACTGAGTATGGCCTCATTTCCTGTCGCAGAATGTTTTAGGCTGAGAACGAGGAATAGTACGAAACCCTCAACCACATCGACTTCCAAGCCATCCCTTCCACCCGTCGTCCTTTCCACGGCCTTCCGTTCTTTGCTTTCTGTCCAAGCACAATTCCTCGATTCCGATGCCGAGCTCCGTCGAATTTTTGGGAAAGGTGTTGTGGCGACTGTTCAGCCCTCAACCGCGCTTGGGAACCATCCTCGGATAGCGAACAATGTGCATCATCGCGCAGTTCACTCTTCACGCCTCAATCTTGCAAAACCAGAAGCAGGATGGCCTCCATTCCACAGGGTCAAAACTGGACTCGATATGGAGGTCGTCGCGGCTGATGGCGGAGAGACATGGTTCTCATTTGTGCATTCGAAGGCGTATCGAGAGTCCGTCATTTTACATTTCCTTTAAATAATTCTTAAAACTCTTCTCCGGTTGTATTGCGCAGGACGACGTATTTATTCCTTGAGGCAGTCTCCTCGATGGACCCGAATCGCCTGATGGGAATTCTTTCCATCTACCCCTACCACACAGACACTCTTCTGCAACTCTCCGAAGTAGGAGCTCAACAAGGTGACCCCGGCCTCCAAGCGTCCTTCCTCGCAAAAGCATTGCATGCATTCGAGTCTGCAAGTCTCCCGAGTTTCAATTTCTCGACGGGCACAAGCAGACTAGTATTTGAGGACATCGAGAACAGAGGATTCTTCAAGGCTGCCCAGAAGAAGATCGAGATCTGCGCTAAGAGAGGAACGTGGAGAACAGCTTTTGGTCAGTTACTGCTTCCCTTCCTTGTTTTGGCTGATGAAGGGGATATAGAGTGGTGCAAACTCCTCCTTTCGATGGATCCATATAATGACCCCTATGGCGCATTACTACATATTGATTTTTGTGAGCACATTCGGCTTTTCTGGCATAAAACTGAAGATGACTGCGTGCAGTGGCAGTGAAGGCACGGCAGTATCAATACCTGATCAATCTTGCAGAAGAGCTGCCGAAAGCTCAAATTGCACACCAAGAACGAGTCGGGTACGGCCATGTGCTGGGCCTTCAGTTCTTTCCGTATGTCGTCTATACCTTGTGCTTCTCACTGTAAACGTGTTGATCAATCTAGAGGGATGGCTTTCGGCGTTGCGCTGGCTACGTTTCACCTTGAGAGGGAAGCCAAGAAGGTTTGACTACCGACGACGTCGATTACATATCTGATGCTTGACGTAGGAGCCAGAGGAGAGCAAGAAGCTCCTTATATCAGCGATTCTAAAGTTCCCATTCGTCCTCAAGCTGTTATCCAGCAAACTCGGATTTTCCCTCCCTCCACTAGTCACACAAAACGCTCGCTCTCATGTCGAAAGCCGTTATACGTATGCTTCTCCTTATATCTCCTCTAATATGACCGTCTTCTCTGACTCGGCGCTTCGTTCAAAGCCCAATACCTATATACCCGATGCACCTTATGGCCTATCTTTACGTCCAGCGCTCAGAACCGTTATGGAAAGAGGCCGACTCTCTTCAATTCCTGCAAGATATGGCGTCCGCAGCCGCCCACCACATTGACGACAAGACACATCCAGATGTCATCTTTGGCCAAAAGCTAGTGGATGGTGAGGAAGGATTCCCCAAAGACAGCGTGCCTGGAGGAATAATTCGAAACGCTTTCGTATCTGACATACCTACCATCCGCTCCTTCCTCCCCTCTTCAGTACTCTCCTCCTCCTCTTTCTCCTTTGATCCTCTCCCGCCTCCAGATGCGCGTACCTACGATGACGATTACTTCTCTTCGGTTTTCGCTTCGGGTGCGAGGAGGGGAGGGTCGAGGACCATTGAGAGAATCCAAAATGTGGTGAGGAGGAGGTTGGAAGAGTTTTTGCAAGAGCAGGAAGGGTTAGATGGAGTAGATGAAGAGACTCTGGCCAGAATTAGAGAGGAGTTGGAGAGGATGGGTGTGGAGGGAAGAGAACATGGCGCGGCTGTTGCTGAGCGTGCGAGGGGGAGAGGAGAGGTTCCTGGGGGCTTTGAGGTCAGCGATGAAAGTAATGATGAGGGAGGCGATGCAGCAGGACAGGATCAAGGAGCAGGATTTATGGGAATGCTCGGGAGATTAGGAGGATGGTTTGGAGGGAGAGGGTGATGTATATTTGTAAACCTGTGGAATCAACTGTATTCAATTCTTGATTGTATTCGTTTCAACATTTTAATGGATTCAATGCCTCGATGTTCTGACATGGACAAGTAGAAGTTGCAACATATGCTTGTATCAGGAAATGAATACGAAATGCGAAAAATCCATATAAACCAAACGCAACATTAACCGCTATCTCATGATTTTGCCCGTGAATATCATCCTTGCAACCCCTTCCTAGTCGCTCATGGCGTATCTTCCTTCACCCTTTCTTCCAAAAACCGCTCCAACTCTCTAACAATGACCAATCCCGCGTCTTCCTTCTCCTCCTCCTCCTCTCCTTTCTTTCGCCGCTCCTCTCCCAACCGGAAAGCCTCAAGGACGTACCCTGCCCAGGTCCCTTCTTCAAAATCTTCCCGCTTCATCTCTACGCAGACCCCTTGGGATTTCATGAGCCGTTTGAGGCCGTATTCTTCTACAAAAAGTGGACGGGGCACTGTAGATATTCACTTCGTGAACTTGGCGTGCTTTAAGAGAGCAAGTTGCAACAAACCAAAGATGAAGGGTGTTCTTGTGGAGAGGGTCTCAGAACAAGTGCCGTATCCCTTCGTGTCAGCCTCAGTTTCGTGGACGAGGAGGGAGGAGACGGGAACGAACCAGTTTACCCAACACCACGTCTGAAATCTTTGTCAGGTCTGGTACATAGACATCTTTATCCTCAATGACAAAGAACCTCTCCGGGAGTTCCATCTTCACCTCCTTGACCGCCTTTGGTCCAAGTCCACAAATGAGAGCTATCCATCCATCAGGCAACAAGGTCGAGCTCGACTTACCGTCCTCTCCGTGCTCTAAAGTCATGGCCTCCGGCTCCTCGTTCAATATCTTGGTTGGGAATGGAAGTGCCGGACTGGGAAGAGGGAGAGCTCCACTGTTGGGAGAGGGAGGGAGTGGCAACGTGTTGTTCTTTGCTGGAGTAACGAGCATTGAGTGTCGAGGCGAACTGCGGGGAGAGACGCGTGGGGTAGAAGTTTGAGAGCGTGGTTTAGGGATGGACTGTCCGCCGAAAGAAACGAGGAGGATGTTATGATTATGCAGTGAGTTTGGTACGCCTAGCGATGTGAGAAAGGTGATTTTGAATGTTTCGGGGGAATTTTTGACGAAGGAAGAGATGGGACGAAAGATGAGTGGCACGTCGACGATCTTCTGGCTCTTCCTTTTCCCTTTGGCCATGCTCTTTTCTCCTGGCTCCGGGTCTACAAGTAACCGCTCCACCTCTTTGGTGAACGAACCCTTCTCCAAATCAACCCATGTCGTCGCATCCAACAAATCGACTCCTGCGTCACTCTTGTCAAAGGAGGGAAGAGGGATGACGCCGGGTAGACGTAGGAGCAGAGAGGCACACGCGTAGTCAGACGTGACAAGGGAAACAAGGGGAAAGAGTTCGGACGATGGAATTGTTTGATCTTCTGGCAGTTTTGAGGAGGAAGGAGAAGATAGATAGGAATAGACGGGGTCGAAGGTGAAATTGGAAACTATGGAGGAAGGAATGGACGCCAGATTCGCGGCGGCACTATGCAAGGGTCAGTTCAAAATCGTGTTTGCTTCTAGCGAGCGACGAGGACTCGCAAACGCGAGGAGGAGACTCGTGCGAGGAAACAATGTCTCGATCCACAGCCCAAGGAGATCAACTCACCAACCAGCGAAGACCGCATCACTGAGCACGCAATCCACTCCCTCCTTCAATAACCAAGTTTTCTCCCTCTCCAGCGTCTCTTCCCGACCTTCTAAGAACTCTTTTAAAGCATCTACCGTCCTCCTCCTATCCATAGTGTACGCTGTAGGCTGATAAACCATCGGATCTACCTGGGCGAGCCTGTATTGTGCTCCACGTTCAATCACGCTGGCAAAGATGAACCTCGGGGCGGAGGTCACGATGGTGACACTGTGACCGCACAAGAGGAGTGAGGACGTGAGAGCGGCGACGCGGGTTGCGTGTCCTTCACGTTCATCACCTCATTCATTGACCACTCAGGTTCTTGAGAGAACGTACCAAAGCCATGGCTGCTGCAGTAGTAGGCAAACTTCCATTTTTTCGCATCTATATTCCCGCTACCTTCTCCAGTAACTCTTACTATCCGTTCATGAGCAGTCTCATTCTCATCTTCTGGGATGGGAACGACAGATGCAGTCGTCGAGGTTGATGTTGCTTGCGATCCCGGGAAACGCGTCTGGAGAACATTAGGAGTGGGAGGCGTAATTGTTAAGGATGCTGGAGACTGTGTCTCCATCTTTTTCTGTTTCACTCGATTTGAATGAGAGGAGATGGAGGAGCTGATGGAGGTTGAGACAAAGTCGATCATGTTGATCGCATCCAGCAATTTGGGACTATTATCCATATTATTACCATTCGCCTTTTATCGATTCCAGTGTTAAGGTTGGCAAGAATTTAGGCAAGAGATAGGGTGAAACATATAGCATTCTTACATTGGTTAGACAGACACATCATTTGCCCATGACAAGAAAGAAAGATAGCAAGCAAGAAACAACAACATGCCACTACAAGTTGGGTATATCCTAATCCAAGCAGACAGCAAATTGAGATCGTTCAGAATCCTTGACTCCAGTATAACCGTCATAAGTCGACTCTCTCGCAACTTTGAGGCGGGACTCATTGAGTCAACCCTGCATCTGCAGCCAATTGCTTCAGATGTTCAATCTGAGCTTTCAATTCCCTACGCCCAATCAACATCAGCATCTCCTTTCACAAGTTATGAAAAGTAATATCGGTGGTGTGAGGTAAGGCAGGTAGGGAGAAAACTACACACCCATTCTCTCTCTTCAGCCGCTGCATTTCCTCGTCCCGTTCCTGCGCAACCCTTTTCGCCTGGACAAGCATCTCTCTCATCCTGTCCATCGCCTCTCCAATCCTTTCTGCTTCCATGATCGTGGTATCAAGTTTTTCAGTAATATCCAGCTTATTGGGTGAGGCAGGATGGGACCTGGAAGCGATGGCAGGAAGATGGTGAGGAGTGTTGACAAGGTGATGGGGAGCAATAGAATGTAGATGGGCAGGGGTATGTGAGCGCGATCGTCGGTATGATTCAGAGACGGGAGGGAGGGAGGAGCGATGCTTCTTTTCCAACCCCGAGCCGACTTCCAAAGCAACAGGCAGTGGAGAGCTGGACGGTTCGACTCTGACACCTTGCTCCTCCCCTGTTCTACCGCGAAGGAGAGCCGACACAGAGCAATCGAGCTCTCGATTCGCGCTCTCCCACGCCTCTTCCTCCTCCAAAGCTTTCCGTCTCCTCTCCTCCCTCTCCCTCTCCTCTTCTTCCCTTTCCGCCCTCTCCTTCTCTTCCCTCTCCCGCTCCTCTTCCTCCCACTGCTCCAGAATCTCCCTCCCGATGTGTCTGTTCTGCCCATATCCGCCTCCGCCGATGAAGGAGGGTGTAGAAATGGAGGAAGCGGAGGCGAAAGAAAGCGAGTGAAGTGATTTCGAAGACGTAGACACCCGACGCAAGGAATCAGCTTCAACTAACGGAAGGGAGGACTCCTCTTTTGCCTGTGATTGGAGCTTCGATTCTGATTGGGATGGTTCTTTGACAAATGGTGTAGAGGGAGGCAGAGTCGTACCTTCTTGGGGAGACAACAGCGTTGGTTCCTTCCGTAAAGATGGAGATTTCTCGATCTCCAACTTCTGCCTTTTTGACTCCCTACCTTCCTCGACCTCGTCTTCCTTCCGAGTTTGCGATCTCATAGCACCTTCGAAAGCCTCCAAAACCTCCGCCTCATCACTTATCAGATCCAGGGCTTCATCGTCCACTGGGATCAGATCCTTCCCCTCACCAAACCCAACGTCGGTTCTAACACTGCTCCCCTTCTTCCTCCCTCCGCTCATGACCCCATTTCCTGCCTCTTCATCCTCAGTCTTTTCCCCATCCTCCTCCTCCTCCATCTCAGTACGCGAGCGTTTGCGATGGTCCAAAAGCGTCTGAGCGCGGAAAGTATTGGGAGATCGTTTGGGGGTGATGTGTGAGGATCCCTCTTTGCCTTTGAGAGGTGTCCGGTCAGGTTTGGGGATTGGTGCATGCAGGGATGGAGTGAAAGCGGAGACTGGCTTAAGCTTCGATCTTGAGGGAGACACTGCCATTGTGGTGTTCGCGTTAGGGTCGGCTTTTGGGGGGGGCTCTTTGGGGGTAGAGATGGCTTTTGGTGGTGTTTGGAGTTTAGAAAGTAGCTGAGGTCTGGATGGAGGCGGAGGAGGTACAAGCGTCGATTTGGGCTTTGATTCTTTTCCTGCGGAGGTGATGGTCGTGGGATGAGGTCGGGGTTGCTGTTTGGATGGAGAGACCGTTGTGAACTCGAGCTGTGGTTTTGTAGGCGAAGGTGCCTTTGTGTCCACCGATCTTCCAGTGAAGGGCTTTGTTGGAGAACTGGCTGAATTGGCCATTGTGCTCGTCGAAGCGCGGTTTGATTGTGGAGTGAAAGCGGAGACTGGCTTAAGCTTCGATCTTGAGGGAGACACTGCCATTGTGGTGTTCGCGTTAGAGTCGGCTTTTGGGGGAGACTCTTTAGAGGTAGAGATGGCTTTTGGTGGCGTTTGGAGTTTAGAAAGTAGTTGGGGTCTGGATGGAGGCGGAGGAGGTACAGGCGTCGGTTTGGGCTTTGATTCTTTTCCTGCGGGGCTGATGGTCGTGGAATGAGGTCGGGGTTGCTGTTTGGATGGAGAGACCGTTGTGAACTCGAGCTGTGGTTTTGTAGGTGAAGGTGACTTTGTGTCCATTGATCTTCCAGTGAAGGGCTTTGTTGGAGAACTGGCTGAATTGGCCATTGTGCTCGTTGAAGCGCGGTTTGATTGTTTGGACCTGAAAGGAGAAGTGAGATCGTCTTCCCACACTGTCGTCCCTTTGTCAGCCTCGCGCTTACAGCAAATGAAAGACAAGACATACCGAACATTGTGCATTTCTTTAATCCGTCGTCTTTATCACAGCTGTAAAATTTCCTACCGATAAAAATAAGTGAGTACATGTAGCTTTGACTGGCCATTATAACTTGACTTTGCTGAGAATTGGACATTGAAATATTGAATGAGGTAGCTTGAACGGATGTCGGAATACAATTAGCATAAAGGGCATTGCTCAGGTTAATTCAGTAATGAACCATTGAGATGGATATGAGAATTCCAATGAGAAATTGGAAGAAGAACGAAAGATGAAATGGAGAGGGGATACACACCTCCCTTTGTTGGTGCTCTCCTTGACCACCCTACGCTCTCTCGCTTCCTCTCCACAGTAGCACAATATCTTTCCGTCTTTCCCTACGCTGTACTTCATAGCCACCAACTATTACACTAACTATCCCATCAACATCAGCACAGACAGCTTCTGCAATACATCGTCGAATTCGATTGATTGCTGGGGTGATCACGTGGTAGAGTCAAGGGAAATGACTCATTAATACCAACAAGATTTCAGGTTTCATTTCAACATTCCAACCTACCCTTCATTTATCCAGAGTTCAGAAGTGCCCAGCATTAGTATCTTGGGTAGATACATCAAGATAAGAGGGTATTCATCAAATACAGCGTAGGAGGAGCCAAAGTATTGTAGAGCAAAAGATGCAGTCGCCCATAGTGCAATGGACGAGCGCACATCCTAACGCAAAGGCTGGAGCCATATTCAAAAAGTCTGCACCTTTCTCTCCTCTGTACCTACATTAGTGACTGGTTTGCGGTGAAGGATTAAGCTGATTGGTCGAGGCGCTTTCGGGAGCGTTTACAAAGCGTACATCTTCCTTCCCACTGCTTCGCAATCAGGCTGACATACTTCTGAAACGAAACTTGAATCGGTGTTTGGTATTGTATTATGAAGCACACATATACCTACCACCACCCTCGTTGCTTTGAAGGTGATCGACCTCGAAAACGAGGATGTTTCCGACGTTAGGAACGAAGTTGCTCTGCTCTCGCAGTTTGGAAGTCGTGCAGAAGAGAATAATGTGACTGGATACCACGGTTGTTGGTTAGAGAGGATGGAGCTGTGGATAGCGATGGACTTGGCGGAAGGAGGGAGCATTAAGACATTGGTATGTATATTCTTTCTGCTCTGCTGGTGTATGTCCTAGTGGGTATGATCGTTGATGTGAAGACAAACAGTTGAAAGCTTCCAGGTTCGAAGAACGACATGTCGCTCTAATCGTTCGCGAAGTGCTTCTAGCCCTTGCCTTCATCCACAAGGAGAACGTAATCCACCGAGACCTGAAGGGTCAGTCTGTTCCTCCTCCCTCGTTACCCCATCAACTGAGAAGGATGAGTAGCGGCCAACATCCTTCTAACAAACTCATGTCGTATCCTACTGTGCGATTTCGGAGTTGCCGCCGGTCTAATCCACACCTCATCCAAACGGACAACCTTCATCGGTACGCCGTACTGGATGGCACCAGAAGTGGTACGCGAGAACGCATACGATACCAAAGCCGACATCTGGTCTCTGGGCGTGACCGTGATCGAGCTCTTGACAGGCGAGGTGCCTCGACAGAACGAATATGGGCCTTACGAAGTAGTGGATTATTACAAGTCCGCTAGGATGAAACCTCCTCAGTTACCTGAGAATGGAGTCGACGGAACTTACTCTCAGTTCGCGAGGGACTTCTTGCAGGGATGCTTGAGTGAGAAAGGGTCCGAGGTTCGTCTATCTCGCTCATGTTTGTCTGCTGATTGCTGTACTGAATTGACTGCATGACAGCGAATGACAGCTGTCGAGCTTTCAGAGACAAAATGGATCAAGGGTGTGAAAAAGGACAAGCTCTCGGCCCTGCAACCGTACATTACGAAGTATTATGATTGGGAGAGGAAAGGCGGAGTGAGGAACTCGCTGGCGATGGCTCCAGAGATGAGTGACGAAGAGAAGCGATTGACAATCCTAAGTGAGGCGGAATGGGACTTCGAAGCGGTCTGTCATTCATTTTTTATCTGGAAACAGAGAAAGAGTGCTGAGTTTATGTGTCGGTTAGGGTGAACTATTCCCGGATGAAGAAAGCAGAAGGGAATCGATCGACGATGAGCGCGGTGAGGAATCTGGTACATCCTCCTTTCTTTGGACGGGGGAATATGGAAACTGAATGGCATTAATGTAGGCCAACCAAACATTCGACATCCGCTACTCCAACTTTTTGAGGACGAAAATTCCCAACCCGACAACTCGAACTTCTTTGGCTCCATGGGCTCGTTACCAGGTATAAGTTTCGGGGGAATACAAGGACCACGCTCGTTCTCGTCGACGAACAATCGGGACGATAGTTCCTCGACCATCCGTCCCGCCACCGGTGGGAGTTCGAACATGTCCATCTCTACCTCGGCCACATCCTTCTACGCCAACCCCATCGAGGAATCCACCATTTCCATCGACCTCGACTTCACCCTCACCCGTCCGCCCGCTCCACCAGCTCCCAGCGCCTTTTCTCCTCCCGGTCACCGACGCAACAATACCCCGCCAACTGCCCTCACTTCCACGCTCGAATCCGGGCCCTCTTCCCCCACTTCCCAGTCAAACAAGCTAGCCGCCCCGCCAACGCGGACGCGTGCTGCGACTCTGGGTAATACTGGAGGAGAGGGCGAGCGCAGTGGTGCGAGAAATTTGAATGCGGTCAGTGGAGCAAGCGGGATGGGACATTCTGCCTCGCTCAGCTTTGGGGGAATGGGAGCCAAGCCTGCACCTAGCAGAGGGAAGAGTAGCGCGGACATCGCGGCTGCCGCTGCTGCTGCGGCGCGACCTGGATTGAAGGTAGGTCCATACTTTTGTGTGATGGGGACGGTGGTTCTGATTGAGAGTTCGCTAGCTTGCGACTGGACAGATGCTCCTTTCTCGCCTCAACTCCTCCCAGCCTCCAAACGCCGGCCCTCTCTCCGCTCCTGTTGAGAACGCGAATGCAGGGAACGCTTTCCCGTTTCCGCATCAACTAAAGGATGGGATGCCACAGGGTCCGACGATCAAGCCACTCGACTATGTCCTTCTCGGTGGCGGAAGTGGTGGGGCGCCGGGAGGAGTGGGGAAGGCGAATGAAGTGGTGCTTCAGGAGCTGGAGAAGACGATGAGCGCGCTGAATGAGTGGTTGGCAGTGGTGGATCTGGGGTTGGGGAAGATGCTGGGGGAGGTTTAAGCTTTCGGAGGAAGATGTTGCCCAGTTTGTTTTTCGGTTTCGTGAGGATTCATTTAGTCGTTCTTGGGTGGTTAATACTGAGTAGTGTATCGGTGACCGTCGCATCTTTTGCATTTCGTAGTTTCCCTCCTCCTTCTTGATTTTACAGATGTTCACAATATACCGTCATGTTGCAGTCATATCATTTCTTCCCTCTCAATGAGAGAACTGTCTACAAGTACATGGGGAGCAATAACTGAGTTTAGTTTGCAACGTCACGATTGTCAATGAAAGATGGAGCTCGATGTTAATCATTGAGCAGGCATTGCGATCTCGACACTGTCAAAAGACCTCCTGGAATAATGGGGAGTAAACCCATTCACTTGCGTCACGGTGTGCACTTGGATCTCCAAAGGCACTGGCGTCTTGCTCTCCACCAATGTTCCCCTCGTTTCAGTACGGGCGAGAGGAGCAGAAAGAATGGCCGCTTGCGGCAACGTCACTTGGACAGCCAGCGGAACGATGGGTTGTGTTGTTTGGATGGGATAACGAATAGAGAGGGAGAGGGATAGGATGTAGAGAGGGGCGGTTTGCACTAGCTCGTCCTGTCAGAAGAAACAAAGGAGAGCACGAGAGTAAGCTACAGAAGAGGAGCTGATGCGCCTGAAAATCAGGCAGATCAGTTGTTGCACTCAGAGGAGAAAGGGAAGAACAAACGTGAGTCTCTTGATTGGCAGTGACTGCAATCGCAGCAGCCAATCCAATGATGGCGTTGAAAGAGCCCTAAACAAAACTTCACAAAATGAGGAATGAGAAGTTGAATGGACGAACAGCTGCTGCAAAGGCAACGACTTTTTCCCGCAAGCTAGTGCTCTGTCATCAGCTTCCCGCCACAGTTCAGAACGCATGACAAACTTTAGGTGCCCCATGCCCTTCTTGAGGTGTTGACGGATGGTCATGCCCAGGATGATCGTATTCGTCGAGAAAACAAACCACAGCCACAGAATGCTAGCAATTCGTTCCTTCATCGACGGATGAGATCCCCCATTGGTGGAGAATCCAAACGCGAACACAGAAAGACCAGCCGCGAAAGTGGCGCAGATTCCTAAAATGAGGATGGGAGTAAACTTCATGTTGGAAACGGCACGTCTAGCTTGAAAGGATTGGCAGGTCGCAGCGATGAATAGTTGGATTACTTCCGGTTCGCGAATCGGCATGGTGAGTTTGTCGTGTTCAACTTTGAGAAAGACATACACAACAACACCTGCTGGGCCACATCGGACCTGACAGATTTACTTGCGGACTGAAGAGTTTGGACAGCAATCTACGCGAGCATTAAAAAGTGACTTGGTGCAGTGAATGGCAAGAGGCGCGTACCAAAGTCAGTGTTCCCCAAAAACTCAAAATGAGGAGCAAGGTCATGGCAATCAAGCCATGGAGTTTCTCGCCAACTTTGTTCCATGAGAGGAGGATCGAGGTTGGAAAGAGTGCGATAGACAATCCGAAGAGGAGTGTTGAAAATAAAGAAGCTATCCAAGAAAAAATTCAGTACAATGTATAATTGTGGAGAACGCCCATACATAACAAAAGCTGCTCAGATGTTATCCCTGATAACACTGGCATAATATCGATGCGACCGAGCGCGAAGATCCTGAATTGGACACCACGATCGCCTAAAGGGGGACTTTTGTATGCTTTGGCCAACTGGGGAACAATATAAGCAGTCAAACAGATGTCAATCATCAATTTGACCAACCCGAAGTCCCTCGTGAAGAACGACATGGAGCCTAGCCGGGAACAATCCGTGGGGTTACCGCTGGTGAAAACTGCACTTCAGTTGTCCGCTTTTGGTCTCCTTTCAGGCTCATTGCGAGATTCAGTTGAAGCCATTCAGAATTGAACATGGTTGCATAGAACTGAGCTTCCACTCCGACACAAGTAAAGCACTTGGCAGGCGGAGGAACACACAATTGTTCATGGCTGCCTTGACACCCTGGCAACAAAGACTCCGCTTGGAGACTCAAACATGGCGCCAATTTGCTGCACGATAAATTGCTTTGAGAAGAAGAATGAAGTGCCGGAATCGGCGCGAAGCATTCCTCAAAGGGAAAGTGGTTCGGGGCTATTGCCAAAGAAAAAACAAATGTTGCGTCTCAATTGGCATGTAACATTTGTCATGTTCGGATTCTGGAGATCTGGAGGATCATGACTCTCCAGGGGAAGATTGAAAACAGAGCAAGCGTTCAATGCAGGACGACGTGAGTACGATGAGGTAACTTCAAAATAGCACTGAACAGCAAGGACACGGAAATAACGACTTTATGAAACCCGATGGAATAACAGAGCTTGAATTGAGATAAATCCCGCAATAAGCCACCAAGATGAATGTTAATGCAGATGTTTGTAGGACTTTCATGTCCATCACCATTTGGACGTCCCGAGAGGTACATTGGCGAGCAGGTTAAGATAGTGATTGTCGTTTCCGTCAGCGTCGTCGTCAATTTCTCGCATCGGCTCATCCGAGGAGGCGAACATATTGGCCTGATAGTCTTCTTCATCAATAGAGCTCGCCTCGTCCACAATGTAAGGTGCCTTCTTTGGTCGTTTCTTCCGGGGTGACACTTGGCTCGCCATAAAGGACGGCGCCACGGACCTCTGATAAGCTCGCTCGTATTCGTTCTTCTTCTCGGCCAGACGACTCTCTTCAAGGGTCCGCTCCCCTGATGGACCTGCGACGGGACCTTCCTCTTCAACTAATGGTGAAGTCGACATGCCACCAAATCGGGACTTTCTAATGACGGAGCGTCCGAACCTTGGAGCCATGGAGTGGTTTAAATCTGCTGTCATCTTGCTTAAGTACAACGACTGTGCCTCGTCCTGCAAAACAAAATGAGTTGTTTCTCGATAAATCACTGGAAGGCTACCTTCGGCATCCAGCTAGGATTATGCTGCAGAAACAATCAGAGGAGCTAAGTGCGACCATGGTGAATGCCTCACAGCTTTGAAATTCAGAATGCTCTTCTCCATCTTTCCATTGTTTGACATCCAGCGTCCATCTTTAACAGGCACTGGCGCTCCAAACTACTAGGGGTTAGTCATGTTATAACAAAAGAAAACGAAACACACCTGTGGATTTCCATGACGTTCGAAGTTGAATTCCGCGAAGCTGGTGACGTATCCCAGTCCATCAACGTGCACGCTGCAAACACGAAAGAATTCGATGATAGCCGGCGCACAGGATGGGAGTGAGAACCACAAAATGAAAGGTGTGAGGATGACCGAGACAATTTCTTGAAAGAAGATGGTGATCTTCATCTGAAAGAGTTGGCTAAACTCTTGATGAACCTATTCGACACTTAGCTTTGAACTCCAGATAAAAAGGACATACTTCAGCAGAATGTAAACGACCCTTCCACTCGGTCGGTAGATAGTGAGTATGATCCGCAATCGAGCGCATCAATTCTTCAGGATTGACGACGCGATGATCGTCGGGAACCATGCCCCTTGCAACTGCCATGATGGTGCCAAATATGCCGATATAAAACAGAACGGTTCCTCCTGGCGTAATTTCAAAGTGTAGAAATGCATCGGGATCAAGCAGGGAGAAGAGAACCAGAACGGCTGCGAAGGAACCAGAGATGAAAGCGACGAAGCTGGCATTCTACATCAGCCTCCTCTGTTAGAAAGTAGCTGAAACCTACCGAGAGACTATAGCTGTCTTCTCCTTGGGAAATTGTTGAATGTAAGTATCGGCCGGCTCATAGCTTCTGCTAAGTCGTTGTTGGAAAAGGTGAGGAAGCTCGTTGAATTCGCGAAACTTCCATCGTGCGAGTTGTGTGTAAGTTCGGGAGCCCATTGAAGACGGATTCTTGTGATATTCCTAAAACCAACTCTTCAGCTGCCTCGATAGAGAGCGCCACAGATGCCTACCTCGAAATAACGGAAGAAGGAATATATGATGAGATAGATGACGATGAAAAATGCGAAGATTCCATTGATGATAGCCATAAGCTTGAAGCGTCGTATCAATCTAGAGCTCCGTCAGAACGCGCTTCCTCCGAAGATCTTAAAGGAGCACTGACGCTTCTGTTAACTGCAATTTATTCTTCTCTTTCATAAAAGCATGTCTAACTTGTCCATCCTTGCCAAACAGGAATCCACCAAGCAAGCATACACCGAGATTCCACTCAAGCGCTCTCGTCAGTCCCCCGCCTAGGACTATCTTCTTCTCTCCAACACGAAGCCGTGGCCTTTCCTCAGCACCGAACATGCTGCCAACATCAGTGAGGGCGTTCGGCAGAGGCACTTGTAACGACAAGTCGAGGACATCCTTGTTGAACAAAGCAATCAGATAGTTCTCCGATCGCATGATTCGATTGGCGACTTCGTGAGCATCTAGATGCCCCTTTCCTCCCATAGACCGCATTGATGACAACGAATAACCTTCGTGCTCCTTTAAAGTGGCCAGGCGAGATACGACAGCGTACCATGGAATGGTTTGCAGGTCGCCCTACTCTGGCCTCAGAACTCTTCTCTTCATTAGAACTAAAAGTAAAACGAGCTTACCTCTGGTATTTCGAGCAACTCTTGGAAAAAATCGTGCATTTCCCACAGTTTGCGCACTCCAAAACCAAAGCTAACCACGCGTTGAATGTAGAACAGAGCAAACGCCAGTACTAGCAGCAATGTGAAGCCAGACAGCCTACAAGAAAAATCGATATCCATGACGAGGGAGCGAAATGACTGACGCACCGATTGACACATTTCTTCATCACCACTTCCTCTAGATGGTGGCTCTTCTTTATCACGGTGTAATCTATACAACCGAGCAGAAACGTCGTGAAGGCAATAACGAATCCCACAGTGCTAGCAAGGACTTCATCGTCAGTTCTCCTTCGTCAACATTTCATAAATGACGTACAGTAGGTCCAGAACCTTCTTCAAGAGGATACATTGCCACCCTTTCCCGATGTAATACGCATAGACCTCTCCCAAGAAACTGTCCAAATCTGAAACATTTGCCCAACGATAAAGAGCCTGATCCCTCTTACTCAAACCCTGAATGAGCTGTTTCCGTTTGGCGCGCGACGTCTTCGGGTACTTGCCTTCGCGAAGGTCCATGGACACGACAGGAGGAGGGAGTAGAGGACGACCATGACCCGTGAGTTCGGGTGGAGGGGAAGCAGAGGAGGAAGAAGGGTTTGTATCCGAAGAGGATCGCGATCCTGACCGTGGACGTCGACCTAGAGGTGCGTCGAGAGGGGTCGGTGTGGCGCTCTCATCTATCTCGTCTGGACGTGGAGGAAGTGGGGTTTGGAGGTTGGAGTCGAGGGCGGACTGTAGAAGAGAATCGGGAGGCTGGGACGAGGCTGGTTTGCTGATCGTTATGGAGGGCGTGGGGGAAGGCGAGCGTGAGGAGTTTCGGGAATGCGCATGGTGTCTTTCTGCACTGTATGTTAAAACGTCAGGAGAGTATTTTGTGGAGTGAAGGGATAGCAATAACAACGATCAAGAACTTGCTACGGAACCATA